>JAYJLV010036274.1:0-57632 GCA_036873485.1 Torymus texanus
ACCAGAATCAAGTTGGTTGTATATTAGATTTGTTATTAAGTTGAGTGCATCTTTTGTGCTTTTGTTTTTCCTGAAGCCAAATTGTTTATCTGAAATGATCTTGTTTTTGTTGAAAAAACTTAATAGTCTCTTGTGTATTAATTTTTCAAATATTTTTGCAATGTTTGAGATGAGTGATATTGGTCTGTAGTTATTAGGTAAATGTTTTTCCTTAGCTTTGTGAATTGGAATTATTTCCGCTTTTTTCAGATCTTTTGGCCAAATTCCTTTTTCTATACTATTGTTGATGATATGGGCTATTGGACTACTAATATGTTCTGCTAGTAATTTGAGACTTGCTGCATTAATGCCATCAAGTCTTAATAAAAACAATGTAATTTCAGAAAAAGCGAAGCGTTTCAGATTCTCGATTCAACGATTTCATGAAATAAATTTTAACAACTTTTCCATTTATATTTTATCTGCATAAACAAATAACTAATAAAATTATTAAAATACAAACCCATTAATCTCAACAACGAAATCGCCCCGTTCACCACGCTCCCATAAACATCCCATTACACCCCCATTACGACAACCCTCAAATCCTTTACGGCCTTACTACACAAATCCCCTAAAATTCATAACACCGACATAATCATTCTCATTCAAACCCCAGATGCACACATCCATACACGGCCCTATCGTTTAAACTCACCCTCTCTACCCTCTTACAAAAACCTACCCCCTAACCTAAAATTAGAGTCTCTTTCTATCCTTGTCGCGAGACACAATATCGCAGCATCTCTTTCTCTCTCTCTCTCTCTCTCTCTCTCTCTCTCTCTCTCTCTCTCTCTCTCTCTCTCTCTCCCTCTTTACACAAGAGGGTGCCGTCGTTGTCTACTGCTGCTGTTCGTGATGGTAGAGGGGGAAGCGAGCTGCACGAGACAAGCCCTCGTCACGAGGTATTTATCGATGCAGCGATAAGCCGAGAAGGGGAGAGAGAGGTTATCTCGGGTCGTAAGCGTGGCCGCGTGGCTTTTTGTACCTGTCTTGTCGCTGCGTGAAAACGATGAAAAATGGGGACTGAATTAATGCGCTAGCTTGTGATCGAGGAGATTGAAGATGTAAAGAGGTAGAAGGGAGTGATGCTACACGATATGGTGAGGGGATAATTGGGAGGAGAGACATGCCTGAGAAAGGGTGTGATTAAGGTTGAGCAAACTGAGGTTTTTTGCGGGGATAAATTTCGGTTGGATAATTGAATATAGTAGTGTGGAAGTATTGTATCGGCTTTAATATTTATTAAAAACTGTTGAATTCTATGTTGAATAATGTTGACATTTTCAATGTAAAAAGTTCACTTTGAAATGCAAAGATTTCTACAAATAACTTAATAAAATAAATACTACGAATATATATATATATATATTTATTTTCATCTCCGATACAAAGCTGAGATTCCGTGATCTGCAGAAGTAAAATTAATTTTCAAGATAAATAGAATAATATATTAGATGAATTAATATTTATCCTGAATATACAAAGTGAATTTATATTCATTTTCTCAATTGTCTTTCGAAGAGGAAATTAACTTATTTATTCATTACTAATACAAATTGAGTATGAGTAATGCAATTGGTTAGTAAAATATGAAGAACATCCGAGAATACTCTGATACTATGTTATAGTAAAAGTCCTACGTGCTTTTATATGAAAAATCAAGTAAATTATACTAGACTTATTAATTTATAGCTTTTAATTAATAAAAAGTATAATTGAGTTTGTACACCGACGTGAATTAATAATTACTTATTTTACGTAAATATTCAAATATACTATATTAAAGTTCGACATGGGAAGCTTAAATATGCGAAGAAGTCGGTTTAATTAAACAAGCTCTGGACGTGTAATGCTGCTACTAAATATTCAATGGAATCAAAGATTCGGAGAATTTCTGTCGGTACGAAAATTAAAATGACATAGCGAACATCATATAAAATTTATATTTTTAATCTCTGTCAAATTTCATTCATTAAAACTAAAAAAAATATGATAAAATTTCTATTGGAAAAAATTCTATTCACCCTTGTAAAGTTAAATTAAATTTAAATAAAAAAAGTTGAGCACTATTCAAATAATCATTAATACCACACATCATCGCATCTATCAAATACAACCACATTTTATATATTTCGTCGAATTTTAACACACTTTGCATTATTTCCGTGAAGACTATCACATTTCAGTATCTTTCAACAAACTGGTGTCTACATTCACTCAACAATCTCTTCTTCTTTGATATCATAAAACTTTTTAGCAACCCATTATAGACAATAAAATTGATTCTCATCAATTCTATTCGAACACCCAACTTTTTTTCCATCGGATCATAACCTCAGTACAACTAATAAAAACAATCGCGTGCTATAGCCTAATAAAGGCACTTCGAGCACCAAACACAGGACACCTCATAAGTGTCTGAACGTATATATAATCACGAGTACGCTCTCAACACACTAAAGAGGCGAAGGACGAGTTCGCGCGTGCGAGCGAGAAGAACGAGGGAATTGGAAATCTCGAGAGAACTTTCTTTGTCGCGAGTTTTTGTATCTCGGATTCTCGCGCGTATGCGCGCCTGAAGTACGCGTGACCTCGGATATTGGATTGCACTTGCGGGCTTTATTTCAATGTCGACCTGACTATTGAGATGGATTTTAGGTCGAATATATTTTAGTTTGTTAATGTTTCATAGAATTTGGGAAAGAAAGTTCTAGGGAATGTTGGAAGATATTTTTCATTATTTTAAGATCATTGATAATATTCGTTAATGATTTTTGTGATTCGAGATTCAAGATACTTTAAAAAGGAATGTTTGAAAAGTGAAGAACCATATAGAATTACCGTTAAGTACGTGATACTAAATCTTTATTTTTTTCAATGTAGAATAAAAGATGTATTAGGATAATAATATTATAATAATAATTTTCTTTTTATTAAATTACCTAACTGGTATGTAAAAAATAAAAGTCTGACAATATCTCGATTCTACTACTTCAAATCATGAAAAATTTGTATAACGCAATAATCGTTCATAACAATTTCTGTATTCCTAAATTGGCGTGCGTTGTAACTATCAACATTTTTACTTCATTGTGGTTAAAAATAATATGCCAACTGTTTATGGTAACAACAATGTTTTAAAAAATATTACATAAATTGCCGTTTTTAGATAAATGATCCTTTATCTTAGGATCTGGTTATAAAATGCTTCATTTGCGAAGCCAGTTGAACTTTTTAGCTACAATGTGAGTTGACAGAATTATCGAAATATTCGAAGCATAAAAGCTTTAAAATGTGAATTATTTCATAAATATTCAAATTATTAATCATTTTTTCAACATTTTTCTTGTGCAATTTCGTTGAATTTAGCAGATTGGTGTTATTATTAAATTCTTGCTACATCACATTGTTATCCAAAAAATAGTAATTTCCAACAGGTAGTTTTCTTTCAACCTTTCAAGATCAGTAATTTGTTCACATAGTTATTTCTATCAAAATTCCATAAATAACATCCATTTTTTCTAATTCAATATTAAAAGTATTTTTAATATTACGCGTCATAAATTTTCCAGCAAAAATTTAAATATTCGAATTATTATACTTATATTAACAAAGCTAATATTTTTATAATTTTATTCCTCAAATTATTATCCATCAACATCAATGACAAAATATTTTCTAATTATTATAAATACAATTTCAAACAACCTTCAATCAAATAACCAAGCTAACCATAAATATATTCTTCTCTCGGAGGTTAAAGCAGCATTTAAAGTAACACATGTGAAATTTCCGCGAACTCAATACACAGAACAAAGAACCATTCGTCACGGAATTACTCTCAGCGACGTTAACGAAACGCCTCGCGTCGTCGCCACTACCGTTGCCTGTGCAATAGATTTATTTCACAAAGCAGCAGCAGCAGTAGTAGCATAGACCGACGTGGAAACAGTACTAAGTCCGGGAGAGAACGAAACGGCCCCGGAGAGTAAAAGAGAGAGGAGTAGTAGTACGGGGCAATCCTCATTGTAATATTTCGCGTCGCGCACAGGATATAAAGCCGGAGAAGAGCTGGGGGGGGGCGAGCTTTAAGGTTACGGGCGAGATAAATAGAAAAGAAGAAGCCGAGCGTGCGCAAACGTTTTATCACGTTCCTCTCTGCGGATTCCACGAAAGAAAGAAAGGCTTCAAGATCTCGAAGCGAGAGCTCTCGAAAGTGAATAGCGATTTTTTTCATTCGTCGTCCCAATCTCCTTGTCGTTTGTTCATTTTTTTGACCCCATTCCTATCTCGCTATCCTTTCAACGAGGTGGGCGTAAAGTTTCAGTTCTCCTTATTATTTTTGGTCGCGCGAAATGAGGAAAGAGTGACTCGGGCGTGAACCCTGTCGAGATTATTATAATAAAGAACAGGAGTTGGAGAAGGTAATTGATGTACGTAGTAGTGGCGGAAGGTCTGACTTAATGGCGTTCCCACGTCCCACGTCCTTCTTCTTTGCGGTGAGGACGCTTTGAATTCCATAGTGAGAGAATTTCACGTGGACGAGAGGTGCAAAGGATTTTGGTTTATGCCTTGTTTTTTTTTTTATTATTTATATATAATAATAGCTAATTTTTTTTAGTAAATTTTTCTTTTTCATTTGAGTTTAAGTATGCTCTCGTACGCGTACGTTATTAAATTATATATTACGACTTTGCAGTCATTTCAATGTTAAATCTTGAATTTTACGTGTAATCACAAAAGCAAAGTCGGACAGGATGTCATGGGGTTTTTTTTTCTCGTTGCGCGCAACAACCATCCGGTTCTCTTTTTTTCTTTCTCTCTTTCTCTATCCGTCCTTTCCTCATAGCGTTAATTAGAGGATATGTGAAAAATGCAGATTTACAGTGTACAAAGAAAACAAGAAATTTTATACAAAATATAACTTGCTGGGAAAACATTCTAGAGCGAATATTTCGTTCGCCTGACGTATTTTACATACATAATGTAGAGAGTGAGTGAGAGAGAGAGAGAGAGAGAGGGCGCGAATGCGACAGCAACGGACTGAGGATGAATTAAAATTATTCATCCCGCCTTGGTCGCAGTGAAAATTCGTATTTACATTGTTTCGTGCCTCGTGCACGCGTGTGGGCGTTAAAGGCGCAACGTGAACGCTGGCGTATTTGAAAACAGTTTAAATCCGATATTAACACAGTTTTCTTTGGGGTGTCACTAGCGGGAGTGTGAACGAACGAACGAACCAATGGGTTTGCGTTCGAAGGGAAAAGGTAAAAGAACAATAGAGAAATCTTCGATTGACCTAATTTACAAAGTGTAAACCGAGATTTATTTGCCTTTTACTGTTGAAAATATAGTAATATAGCATGTGCTAACAAATTATTTCATAAACAAAGTTAAAATATTTATAAAACCGAAAATAAAACTTGAAAAACCAGTGGATATTATTTTGTAAACTATTTTAAAATCTGCAGCTTGTATATTATATGTATACTAAATGAAAACCAACATCGATGAATTAAAAAAATGAAAAATTATTTCAACAAAAGTGTTTTTCAATATCACCGAAGTTCAGTAAAATTATCTTTTTCCAAAGTAACTATACCACTGTAAGAAAATTAAATTAAAAAAAAATCACCTTTATCCATAAAAACGTTTACCCTGTACCTTCACTAAGTCTGAACGACATCTCGCTTTATCCTTCAATTTCCCATTACTCCCACATCCCACCCTTTCCGAAAAATCTCGCCCAAACAAACGTACGGAAGAAGCAAAAAAAAAAAGGCTCCCCGGTTGCCTGCACTCTCGGCAAACTCTCATTTAACCCGTCACTCCTGCAATGGGCATTCAGAAAGAGAAGAAGCAAAAAAAAACAGGCAAGCAGAAAGAGAAGAGAGGAGAGTCCGAGGGAATTAATTCGAACGAGCCGTCGGCGCTCGCTTCCGCGCTCGGACAACATAATGCAGTTCTCTCCGGCCTCCCTCCCCGTCTTCTTTTCAAGCGCCTCACCCGTTTCCACTAAACCTCTACACACCTCCACATATACAGAGAGATGCAAGCAACGAAGATTTGCTCCAGGGCAAACGTGGCCGTGCATACTACGTTCTTCTCCTCTCACGAAATTTCGAGGGGCTTTTTTCCGAGCGACTCTTCCTCCTCCCACCACTATGCTGCGTTTACGTTTGTCCCTCTCTTTCTCTCTTTCTCTTTTTCTCTGCTGGCCCGTTTTCATACTCCTTTCTTTCAGTGCACCGGCTGTCCGAAGTTGCGGATCCATGATAAATGGCGGCGTGAGAGAAGAAAGAGGAAGAAGAAAAAGTCCGAGAGCTGTGTGAGCCCTTTTTTTTTAGGGGAGTAGGAGGAACGGGTCAGAGGTATAGTAGTATCTACCTTTTTAAAATCCGGTGCTCTGTGGTTTCCGATGAGCGGGTTAAGCGGCTGACTGCTTCTAATGGGGTCTGTTTAGATAGAGAGAAATTAAACGAGCGGATGGTTTTTGGTAGAGGAGGAAGGAAAAGGCGCGTATTATGCACGATTTTCTTTTCACGGCGGTTAGTGTGGTTGGGATGTGGAAAGTGCAATGCCAAATTTATAGGGTTTGGGGTTTGTATACTTAAAGGGTGAATTATTTTGGGATTTTTTTTTATTATTTAAAATATTTTTAGTGTTTTATATCTATTATTTTATACTGTGTTTAAATTCAGAAAACTGCAGTAACTATAGATATTGATTAGAAGGAACGGCTATTCATTGGTATTTCTGTTATTATTGGAAAAATATATGTTATAAATTGAAATAAAGTTTTTTTGGTATAGATGAAGTTAGCGGATAAGAATAAAATATTCGTTGTTTGAATTACAATGACAGATACCATACTCGGAATTATATTGAATTAACAAGATATGTAATAAATAGAGAAATGCAAGGAAACATACAAACCAATGTTATAAAAAAGTAAATGAATTCTGGGAAGTGAAGAGAAATTGAAATGAAAAAGGGTAAGTTTGCTTAAATAAGTAGAAATGTCAAGATTTCATGCTAAATTGAATAGTAAAAGATGTAAAAAAAACTTTTTACGTATTTCTCCATTTATATACAGATAAATTCATATATGATTATGTTTGTATGAATACTGCATACTTATATAAATTTCTCATTGATTCCTTATTAATATTTACTTGAAACAATCATGGGTATCTTACAATTCCGAACCAACAGATTTATGCTAACAAGAAAACAATGGTTACATAAGCCAATATTTACCTGTAATATTGACCCGATATATGAAATTACAGCCTTTGTTTAATATTCAGTTTCGACAAACATAAGCTAATGTAAGCTACAAGTAGAAATAGTCAACCTTGGTCAGACTCTTTTGTTTCTACTAATATTGTACATCTAACTAAATTATTATTCCCAAATCTGAAGGATGATTTACAATTAAATAAAAGCTATAAAATACAAGTTAAACTTGATATTATAAATAACGGTAAGGAATTAAATAGCAAAATAATATTTCGTTAATATCTTAAAAAAGAAAACCGCAAGCGAATACCATTTGTTTCACATCGCAAAAAGCAACTTTTTACTAAACTTTCCCTAAAAAAAAAGCAAAGCCAACCAACAAAACTCCTAATAAAACACTTACTTTCGCTACGCCATAAACTTCAAACGAACACCTCACGCGTTTATTCCTCTCAGAAAATTACAAAACAACAACGAAACCCCGCGTGCGTCGCTTTTCTCTATATTATTTCCTCACCGTGCGAAAGATAAGGACGTGACGGATAAAGTTCCGCCCGTAGCTTGGAATCCTGTGAAAAGTGTATATCGCGCGCACAGAAAGAGAGAGAGAGAGAGAGAGAGAGAGAGAGAGAAGCTCGTCGCGTCCTCGTTCTTCCCCCACGGTAGCGACGGGCCTTTGGCTGTTGCACGCGCAGACAAAGTGCGCGTATAGCGTTGGCGGCACTCGGCGAGAGGCTGTTTAGAGAGTGAAATAAAGTATGAACGAAAGCACTCCACTTAAGCTGCTTCTTTAAGGTGAACGTGCGCGCTTCTGGATTTTTCCCTGTGAAAAATTGGCGTGATATTAGCTCGCGGTGCAGGTTTATTGTGACGAGTGGTGAGGGGTATTGCGATTTTGGAGGTTTTTTTGTAATAAGGAGATGAATGGATTAGTAGTGTTGATTTTGATTGGAATGTAGTGTATTTTGATAATTACTTGATATTTATGGCGACAATGTGAGAAATTTATTATGTGGAAAAATTGTGATTTTCATTAGACACAAAGACTGCCAGTGTATGCAAAATAAATTAAAATAAACAAAAAATTAGGCGGACCAGTTGAAAATTTCTAGTAATAATTTTAGAATGTTTACATCTATGTTAACATAATAGAATGACTGTTAATTAAATATACGAATTTTTATCCTACATCAATGTTAATTTTCGCTTTATTTCTTAAAATTTAGGACGAGTTATACTTTAACATCCTCTCACAGTAGCTACCCGCAATAACAGAAGCCATAAAAAGATAATAAATATTTTCTTTTTCTATCTGAATGTTATTAGTTATGGCCGCGACGTAACGCGTTTGCGAAAATTTTACGTCTTCCAGACACGCACAACGCCTATAACATAAACACATTTACGATCTTCTTTCTTACTGCAATATATTGAATAGCCCATACTTTTTAAAGAACAGCTAAAGCTAAATTATGCCTACCAACGTGTTTCTTCCACTTATACCTGAATCCCAGCGCACCCTTCTTCACACGAAGAAAAATAGTGTTGTAAAATTTATTATTTTTGATTTAGTACACGTGGAACAGACTCATTTATTTTTTTTGAAAATTACTACAGTAAATTACAAATAGTAGCAATTTTTACTACAAATTGTAGTAATGTTTATGAAAATACGTGTTTATCCCATGGTCACTACCAAAAACATTAATTTTTACTACCCCTATTTATCTTCATTACACCACTTCAGTTGCTCGTCGCCACCCTTCTTACGTAACAACCCAGTTAGTGCATAAACCTCGCTAAGTACACGTTTGGCTCATCTATTTGCGTGTGCGCGAGCTTCACCGTCCCTCTCTCACTCTCTCTCTCTCTACTACCCATTCCTACAGGGTGTACACGCATTAGTATGAGCGCCAGCGGGTGTACGTCCGAAGGAATGGTAAAGCCCCGATGTACGTGTATTTGCGAGATAGTCAGGCCGAGATGTACGTCTGTGTGTACTGCTCGTACGCGCCGCGTCGTCTACGTGTATGTGCGAACGGAAACGGATGGCCGAAACGATCGGATTGAATGGATCGCGCCCTCCGGGAGGGAGAGAGAGAGAGGATGGAGGATAATGCGCATTGCCGGATGCTCGGGTTTAACGCGGTGTGTGCAGGGTTTGTATTAAATATTTAAAAAAGGAGAAGGAAGATGCTATGTTACTGCTCCGATACTTCTTTTCTATTCGTCGCAGTGGTACTGTGTGTGCTTTAATCATTGAGGTTGGTGGAAGAAAGAGAGAAAGTTGTTGTATTAACGAATTACGGCGAGAAATCACGTGTTGTACGGTAGGAGACTTTTACGAGCGTGTCGTAAAGCGAATCGACGTGTTGTCTTTTGTAGGGAAGATTTTTTTTTTAATGGATACTACGAGTGTAGTGGATATGAAGCGAGTTCTTTGAACATTTTTTTTTGTGAGACAGATTTTTTGTGGATTATGTAGTTTAGAGAAAGGAGGTTTTATATGTTTCAAATGAAGTTATGGATAAAAATAAAGTCTGAAGTTATGGATAAAAACTAAGTCCGCGCTTAAGGCGATATTTCCTAGAACGCTAACAAATTATACTACAAACAAACAAACAATCAAACAAAATAAATATATTTTTATTTTTAATTTGGAATTTCATAAGTCTAACTATTAAATTAAAACATTCCCTTGAGGGCTGATTTTTTAGGGCAAGTAAGTTCGTTATTTAAATAATCATTTCAGGTTGGTCGACAACCCTGTGGTTAAAAAATTGATCCTAGTTTTTTTGGAGATCATCTTTCAACTATTCAAAAAACTTCGTTTATTATAGTTTTAAAAAAGTGAAATGTAAAATGTTGACAAACCAGCCAGGTTCGCTGATGTATATTTTTCATTTATTTTTTTTTTAATTTAGTTTCAATTTATTTATTTTAACCATAGACCCACTGGTCTTTGTTTTCAAAATGCTTTTTAAATATAAACATTTCTCTATTGCCAATGAAATAGATTCTTTGATAGAACCAATCACACACTAATAAAACACAACTATCACTTCAATCCCGACCAAACAAAACCCAAAGACTCCGCAAAACTCGTCTCTCAACACTACTTCAGAGGGATTACAATGTACAGCTGAGCAACAGATACGCGCAAAACTCATTACTAGGAAACAGTGCCAGCTTTGCGAGACGACGTCTTTTCATCTCGCGCTAATCATTCGCGGCGACGTAATGAAAGACTATCCGGTGGATACGAGCGAGGCGCAGAAAAGAAGTAAAGTCTTTGTTGCGGAATGAAATTTGCGGTTCTTTGAGCAATGAATCGGGAACAGTTTTTGCAAGTGGTTGTTGATTGCTGATTTATGAAAAAGTGTAGAGAAACTTTTTAAAAAAATCTGTACGCTTGGTTAATAAATATTTAATTATAAAGCGAGATATTACACCTTTTTCAACACATACCGACGTAATTTTAGATTAATAAAGAAGATACTAGTAGTATATTATGGGGTATGGGGAGACTAAACAAATGACGTCATCGTCCCGTTGTGGCGCCTTATCTTATAAGTGTTTACATAAACAGTGATAAAGATATCATAATTGCTGTTTTATGTATATATGTTTATATAAACAGTAACCATAACATTAATTAAGCTCTCTTAATTACAGAAAAAAAACAAGAAAACATCAATAATGATAATTTTAATTGCTGTTTATGTAAACAAAGATAAAAAATTGGCCCGTACAGGACATGATGACGTGATGGTGTTCCTGCTATTTCGTCCTCCCTATGGCCCTCACTCTCCCTATCACCAGACGAAGGCTAGGACAGTTATGGACCCCCCCCCTCACCACGCGCCCCGGCGGACACACCTATGCAGGTGAGAACCAACAGAGCCACCTGTCAGTAGTGCATGTTGATAAGGTTACCGACGGAGTCTTCGATGACGTAACATGCACGTAACTTGGTCTGGTGATGGAGGGAGTAGGGCCATACGGAGGAAGAAATAGCGGGAGCACATCTTCATGCCCTGTACTGGCCAATTTTTTGTCTTTGTTTACATAAACAGCAATTAAAATTATCATAATTGATGTTTTCTGATTTGTTTATGTAATTAAGAGAGCTTAATTGATGTTTTGTTTACTGTTTACATAAACATGTACATAAAACAGCAATTAAGATATCTTTATCACTGTTTATGTAAACACTGATAAGATTAGGCGCCACGCCGGGACGATGACGAAATTTGTTTAGTCTCTTCATACCACATAATATACTACTGATACTAATACAATCGTGCAAAAAAAATCTCATGATAGTTTTTATACGTAGGAAGGATCGACAAAGTTATTTCTTCGAACATAAATTTACAATAATGAATAAATTAAATATAGCAGTGGCGTTGGCAAAGCATGTATCATGTTTATGCTATTTAAAAAAAAATGAAAATATATAGAAGCAGTTTTAATATGCTCCGAGGCCAGACAATCGTTTCTTAATAAAGGAATGTTTAAAAATGAAGAGTTAAAAAAATTAAATAAGTAAAAATAGAGTCTTCCATCTTTTTAGTCGTCTCAGTAGTGGTTTTGACTTTTTCTAGAAGAACACTGATGTAGAGATACATGTGAAAAATAATAAACGCTATGTTTCCAGCAGTGTACAACCGTTCATTATAAGCATGCAAGAGGTATGACAACATATTTTTGCAAAAGCTGACTACGGGATTATTAAAAAAAAAAAAAAAAATAAGATGGATATTGCCACAGTGTTTGACTTATTATTTAAAATATCTTTTAGTTTTTGACGTCAAATATCCCATATTTTTTCATGATAATTATTACGTAACCATTTTCATAAACCATATACCATCCACCACAATTTGAAATCCAAACAAGAGTCATATTTAAAAGCTCCTTAATGTTTCCCTTCCAAAATTGAAAACCAAAAGAGAAATACACGCCTCCATCCACGTATATCACGCATTCCTTCCATCTCTCCTTCAGCCACTAAACGACTCACATACCGCCACATACACACACGCACATACAAAGATGCTCCTCTGTTCTCTCTCTCTCTCTCTCTCAAGAAAAAAGACTTCCCATGCGCGAGCACACGCGCGTAACGAGAATAAGAAGGAGATCAGACAGACAGACGGTTTCTGCTGCTGCTGCTGCTGCTGCTACTACTACTACTACTACTGCAAGCGACGGCGTCGGCTCGAGTTTTGTAGGTTACCCGGACGCAAGCGAATATTGCGCTCTCTCTCTTTCTCTCGTTTTCCTGCAGGCGGAAAAATGTGCCGCGGAATGAAATTCTTCGATGGGGCGGTAAACGGCGCTATGCCGACTAAGTAAATAAAAATAAAGAAGCCTCTTCTCTCCCCCTTGGTACTGCTGCACACAGCTGTTTGCGCGTTTGCCTCCTCGCCTCGTGTGCGCGGGTCGCCGACAGTGGAATTCTATTATCCTGGGGAGTTGTTCGGATGCCGAGGTGGAGAGCTGAGAGCGAAAGAAGTGTGAAATAGCGAGGTAGAAGAGACGCGAACGCGCGCGTACGAGAAGGGATTAGATTGGATTAAACGATATTTTATTGCTTGTTAAGTTGAAACGAGAATCAAGGGGTGGGGAGGAAGAGAGTTGGACAGTTGTATAGGAGGTTAGGTATATCAGGTTCATTGGTACAGTGCGCAATTCTGGATAATGTCGTTTTGTGGAACTTGCTAATAACGATGGGGTTGGTTGGTGAAAGTAAGTTTTTGGGATTAAGTAGAGAAACTACAATGATTCGTAGTTTCGAAAATTTTCGGTAAAAGTTTTCAATTAAAATGAAACCTCCAAAGCTCTCTTTATTTCTAGCTCATTAAAAATTTTAATCTCAGTGCTCAATTAAAAATTTAATATACATTTTAGGAATGCGCAGAGTAACTCTTGGTAAAATGTACGTTACGAAATTTCGAAATATTTTCATAAACAACCTTTTGCAGTAACTAATTATATAAAGCTTGTTTATGTTTATGATAATGTATAGCCACTTTCATGAGAGCCAGTTGAAATTTGCTACTTTTTCCCTAAACAAAAAAATGATTTTTTCACACTCCGTGCGAGAAGTTCGATTTCTCGCACGCTCGAATAAAAAAGCATGCGCCAAATTGAGCTTCTCACACGTCGTGTAAAAAAATAATGTTCGATATGCGAGTGAGAAAGTGATTTTATCCTCGTGTGGACTTTTCACCCTCGCTTCGCTCGGGCGCAAACGTCCACACGAGGATAAAATAACTTTTTCCCACTTGTATCGAAAATAACTATTCTATATATTATTTGTACGCACCATGCTTTTTGCAAGTATCGATTTTCATCTTACATAAAAATACAACCTATTAATGCCCGACATTTATTTCAGCCAAAAATCACAAAAGAAAATACCTCCTCGGTTCAGTAAATAATACCTTCGTGCATGTTAAACACTTCGAGAAAAATATAATCTATTGAGATTATAAATAAAAAGACGGTCAGGGGGTATGCATGGGAGAGACAGAACAAGAAAGAAAGACTGCGCAGAGAGAGGGAGAAAGCGAGAGAATACGCGAGAGAAAAATGCGTGGAACGAAGAGCTACCGTGTGTTTTTCCCCGAGCATTTGTGCGAGTTTGAGTAATGAGGTAGATACGAGTCGCTGCGTAATTGCGTTACCGCGAGCGGGGGTAATTAACTCAGGTAGTAGTGGGCATGCGGAACAAAAGGGACAGTGAGAGGAAGAATCGCACATTTTAAAAAGAAAGAAAAAGAAACATTGGAATATGTGGTTGTGAAATTGCAGAAAATTGATGTTTGTTGGTGAGGTTTGAACAACAGGGTGGATGGTGGTGGTTTACAATTGCGAATTATAATTGCAGATCTTGGTTTTGAAAATTTCTAAAAAATGTGTGTATATGTGTGTGTATGTGTAGTGATTATTCATTCTTTTGATGATTTTTCAGATCTTTTGTTGGTTAGTTTGTTCCATTATATTGTGCATCATTTCGTAAATTTCAGGCACTGTAATGATAAGCAACATGCTCTTGTCTGGATCGTTATCTCTTTTCTTGTTTCAACATTAATTACGTTCAACTGCACGGAACTTCTGAGAGCATAACAATAAAAGAAGATTGAGATAGGACAAGAACTACGCGATCAACAGTAAGAATAAAATAAGCAAGTAAAGAAGAGAGATGAAAATATTTCTGAAAAATATATGTTATTGTTTTTGTACGATACTTGAATTTCAAATAAATTAATTATCTTTTTATTTTATTCACAATATTGTTATTTTATTGCAAATGAATGCGAATTAACTTTAATCTCAAATAAAATGATGCATTAATTGAAATATGAAATATTTATGTCAATATTAAAATGACTTCCGAATAAACGAAAATATTTTTGAATATATTACGTTAATCAATATTAACTTGCGAAATTTTAATCGAAATTAAGTAAAAAACGGATTCGTGGTTTATAGTATTAAAATTTCAGTAGCGAGTACATCCATAATGTATTAGAAAACAACGATGTTATATTATACAAGTTTTATCAATTTCAATTCTAAATATATGTTTTTAAATATATTTATGGCCTAGTTTTTTTCTTTGAATTGCGACGCGAAACGCAAGAAACGCATTAATATTATGAAATATTACAAAGAGAACTTCCCTCATAAAGCAAAAAGATAACACGCAAATGTTTACTACATTAAAACACATCCGAAAGAACTCGGAAAAAAAAGGAAATATCATGAGTGGAAGAGAATAAGAAAACCGTGAAATACCGTACGATGCGTTCGCGAGTACAACAGAAAAGCGCAGCGACGGCACAACTCGCAAAAGAAGAATAAAAAAACGTATAAAACAGTAGCAACCCGACAGGGACAAAAAGCAAGTGATGAGAAAATAATGAGAGTAAAACAGCGTGGCAGTCGAGAGAGGAGGGGTTAAAGGCAAGGCAAATATTTAAAATAGCTAACAAAAAACTTTCTCTTCTTCTTCTCTGCCTCAAGAAAAAAATAGATGCATCAACGCGTAAAACGGAAAATGCAGATACACAAATTAAATAAAAAATACATGGAGAGCTTGAATTGGAAAAAATAAGAAGAGAAGGAAGAGAAGAAGAGAGAGAAATTAAGAATGAGAAGAGGACGCCGAGAGAAAAGAGCATTAATTTTGAGCTTCTGGCGCGCCACTTAGCCGTGAAGAAGAAGAAGGTGCCGCGATGCCGAGGAAGCGGAAAACGTCCGGTGTCGCTTTGATTATTTTCCGTTGGTCTTTTTTTTTGAAGGTCGCGAGTTGTCTTTGTAAAGAAGTATCCTTCTTTCAAGGAGATTGTTGCTTGTCGACGTGCGTCCGATGGTGAATAGCAGTGTGATTAACACACGGGAAAGAAATTTTTTATTAATTATGTTTTTCTTTGTTAATGAGGTTTTTCTTTGGTAATCACGAGCTTGTATCATACCAAAAAGAAGTATAGTTATACGTATAAATTATTTGTAAATCTAGTAAAGTACGAATAATAGTTATAGAAAATGTAATTATAAATTATTCTATTTTAAGTGTTCGTGTAGTTCGTATTGTAAATGTAATCATTAACGCTTTTGACGCATATGCAGTTATTAAAGTCAAGCTTATTTATAATGTATGAATTTATTTCTTTGTAATAACGTACACGTGCTTCAATTTCTCTTTTTTTTTAAATTAGAATTACACGAGTTTTATCTTTAAATAACGCTTGTAGCGAGACTTTAATAACTACTCTGATGGCTGGAAATCGCATGGCCAGACTGACTGAGAGCTGGAAGTTTAATTACGAAGGAAAAATTCATGACGCTTTCCGTTTATTATTGTAACAAGTTTCTCGCCACGGTGAGATAAATACGTATAAGAGTAGTGTGTGTGTATATATATTACACGATCAAGTTTTCTAGAAATATCGTTATGAATTTTATATTTTTAGCAAAATTTTATGCTGCTATTTTAAATATGAATTATGCATCGAAACAACATTAACTAAAGGTAAGTGAATATTTACTTGAAGAATGTTGGGTCAATATTTTCTTGAACCAAGTAATTATGTACATAATTTAAAAGCATATTTGCTTCATTCAAGAAATTTATTCTTAAATTAAAAAAGTAACTACTTGTTTCAAGAGAAAAAAAAACTTATTTAATGTTAATAAATCTTTTTCGAGTGGTAAATACAACGGCAATATAGGAGTGTTAAACTTGGATGTATTAATATACATATACGACGTATACATACCAACAGTATTATCATAAATGCATTCTATCATTCTTTCACAATTTATTGTAAATACTATTCTTCTAAAATAACTACAAAATCAATTACCCAACATCACCTAAAAAGCTTTTGCCATGCATTAAAAACGAAAAAACCAAAAAAGAACGTTCCACACTCAGAAACCTACACTATTTCACCGCATATACCGTGAAATAACCTCTGAATGCAAATACGCAATGCTCGCGCGTTAATTTTTCTCTTCCCTTTGTCCCACAGACATTTGAATTTTTCGCGCTCGTCAGAATTAATTTCCACTACCCTCACGTTCCAACTTCGTACCTTCTCTCGAGTAAAAAGCAAACGTACAGACACCGAAACCCTTCGATCCCTCCTCTCACTTTGTCTCTCTCTCTCCTTCTCTCTTTCTGGAGGACATGGCGAACCAATATGCGGCATCTGGCGTTACACGCTTCAAGCCGCGCATAACAAGCTATCCCCCTCTTCCTTCTCCTCTGTCCGCTCCCAGACGGCGCGCAGGCGCTGATGGGAAAAGTTGCAGCTTGCAAGCTCAGATGTCCGCCTCATCCTCTCTCTCTCTCTCTCTCTCTCTACCCGACCTACACATCCTTCCTTCCGCTGCTACTACTACTGCTGCTGCTGCTGCTGGTCCTGCATAACGCGCTTATGGCGCGACACGGGTAGCTTGGCTATATTTGCCAGAGGCACAAGCAACGAGAAGGGGAAAGGGGAGCGCCTCGATTTGCGAAATTGCGCGTGATCCTGCGGGGAAGACAGAAGGCTGCAAAGCGCTTTTCCATGGTAGCTAGTGCTGCCGGCGGAGAATAATGAATATTGAGGGGGGGAGGGGAGGAGGAGTGGAAAGTTTGTGGCTGAATAAAGCGCGATTATAGAGGACAGGCGGGGGGAGGCTCGTAAAAAGTGACGATTATGTCGTTCGCTTGTTTTTTTTTTTGTTTTAGATTACGAAAGTGTTTTCGTGTTCCATGCATAGCTTTTTTCTTTTTAATTCCGATTGTATTTCGATAGATAGAGACTTTTTTCGATATTTGGGTTTTTTCTGTATAGTGTAATCGGGAATTAACATGTTTTTCAAATTGTAAATCGTATGTGCAATGCACAGGTGATTAAATAGTATTGAATAGAACTGTGAATGGAATTTTTTTCCAAATCGTAAAGTAATTCGGTTAAATCAATGTACAATTTATATTTTTTTTCTTTTATTCGAAAAATATAATAAATCATACAATGAAATTGTTTTTTTTTCTAAATATCATATCAAAATCATATCCTCTTTCTGTGTGAATCACTAACAGTTTGTAAGTAGAACAAACTGTATGAAATACGTCATTATTCACGGTCAATCTATCCGTAAATAATCCAATGAGAAATTGATCTCAAATTCTCTCTATCTCTCACTCACTCTCTCATTCAGCAACGATTCGCGTGTCGTGTCCTAGTTTTAACGGATATCATATATGTGCGCGCGGGCACACACACACACGCATACATACACAGCGGATGATTCGCGCTCAAGTACACATGAGAAATTACATTTTTTATCAGCCGTTATACTTTGTTTACCGGATGAGCGTAGATTGTAGGCATACAGAGAATTTCACGCTGGCGTAAATATATTTTAAAGCAGAAGAGAGAGAGAGAGAGAGAGAGAGAGAGAGAGAGAGAGAAGGAGAAAGTGATATAGAGAGCACGTTATGCAAAGTACACGAGCCGAGCAGAACTTTGTTTACACATTTAGTGCGCGTGCGTGAGCGAGTCCTTTCCATGCCAAGTTGCATATATATCGAGAGGGCGAATAGTTTTTTTCCATTAATAATATCGATGACAGAGTGTGAGGTTGACATTAGTTTGTAGTAGAGTATCGATTGCGTTAGAGTGGATATTTAATTCATTTATTTTCCTTTTTTTAATCAAAGTTGTATGCAAATAAAAACATTGTAGGAAATAACGGTGAACGCTTGTTTAAAATTAAAGTAATAAATTCATCTTCATTATTATTTTGTTATATCCATTTTGGTTAAAGGGTAGATGTACTTCGGTAAATATTGTACTCTAAGTACGTATAACCTTTCCAACACAAGTACTCTCATTACCAACAAGTGGAAATATCAATAAGAGTGGAGTACATTATATATTTAATTGGGCTAACTTTTACAAGTGAGGCATCATATGCTCTCGATGTGTAATAAAAATGACGTTATATCGAGAAGATTATTATTTCTGCACTCGAACAATAATAACATTTATAATGATAACTAAAAATCAATAACACTCAACTAATTATGCAATAATCGAGTTGATTATTTTTCAGCGAATGATTTTCAAAGAAAGTTTTGTAACAATGAAAATTAAATAAAAGTAGGGTAATTTTTACAAAGTATCGCTTTTTTAAGATTTTTTTTTCCTCTCCAATAAATTACATAACATTTCTCTCTCAATACAAAAAGTAGCCCAATTATTTTACAACAACTCCACTTTCGTATCGCAACGTGGAAAACCCTTTAACAATAGACAGCGAAAGGCAGAGGAAGAAAAAAATTTATTTGAAAAAATTATAATGTTTGCTCAAACCCAAAGTGAAGCGCCATTCTTCCTTCTACGCGGGAAGAGCGTCGAAGAACGAGGGTGAATCCTCCTCAAAAGAAAGCGAAGTACGAGCTAGCGAGCAAGCAAAGAGAATAACGAAAACACGAAAAAGAAAGAGGGACGATCTACTCGGAGGAATCTCGCAGTCGCGCGAGAAGCAACGTCTGTGGCACAATTCAAAAGACTTTGCTGCTCTTCTCTCACTTCATTCCATTACGTCGCTCGTATTACGCGAACTCGTGAGTCTATTCTTCATCAAAAGACATACACATACGAGCGATGCGCATTACTGCAGCCTATAAATAACCTCGATGAAAGGCCGTTTCTACCCTCTATCTTAGAGTAAACAAAGATGCATAAATAGCGGTAAAATCCGAAAATTTAGGGATTCGAAGGTTAAGAAGACTAATATTTATATATAATATATGATACGAGGGAAGGGGGGAAAAAGGAGGACGGATATGCACGCGGCTACCCTTAAGGGCGTCCTTTTGCCGGCACGCAATGCAGACGTCGTAAAAGCCCTCGGCAAAAGGTAGAATAACGAAGAGAGAGGGAACGACCTACTTTCATAGGGGCGTTTTCTTTTCCTCTACGACTCGTTTCATCTCACACGCCGACGCTACCGTCGTCGTTGTCGTCGTCGCCGAGACTCTCGGACGCTCTTAATTCCTTCCGCGCGACCGTTTTCGACGCCTCAAAGAGCTTCAAGGCTTTCGCAAGCGAGCGAGCGAGCGAGTGCGAGAAAATTTTTCTCTCCAGCTTTTTACTTGCCTTTTCTCTTAGTATGCGCTGGGTCATAATGACGTTTTCTAAACTCGCGACGGTTTCGGTTCTTCTAATCGTCAACGAGAGGCTCTGTTGCCGGAGGCTTTTTTCGGAGAGAGTGTGTATTTGGGTGTGTTTAAGCGGTACCGAGTTGTTTTTTTTTTTTTTTGGGGAGGGATTTTAGGGTTTAGAGATGGAAGTGGGTTGTAGACGAACGTTGTAGTGATTGTATGGTGGTATTATTTTTTTTTAAGCTATTGAAATTAATGCTTTTGGTGCAATAGAGGTACGAAGTGTAGACAATTTTAAAGGGTAACAACCCGCGAAATGTAAATTTAACTATTATTGTGAATGAAATCTATAGAATTTCTATTATTAGAAAATAGAAATCTGAAATTTAAAGAACTAATCCGTTTACTTGGCGAGAGAATTATAGAAATGTTCATTGGTAATCAATGGCTGTCTAAACTCGGATTATACTACTGTCGTATGAATGAAAAAGAGCATAACTACATCTTGTAGATAGTACCTCATTTTATTTATGTATGACAAAATGTCTTGATGTATTGTCAACAAAATTATTCTCTGACTCTTATATCTAAGTAATATTTCACGTAAGTAGATTAAATCACAATAGGTCAGACATCTACTCTCTAAAAATAAATAAGTGTATACTCGCTCACCGATATAAATAAGTAACAAAATTTACTTATTATTTAGTGAATATTCACTTACTACACAGTAAAAATCTTATTCTACCGTTTTTTTTACTTATTCGCATAAGTGAGCGACTTTTCACTTACTCATTCTTAGATATTCTAAAAAAATACTTACAATAACCTTCACATCACAAATTCTCAAAGTAATTAATGTTCTCCACTGCTAATAACATTACCATTCAGCGATGAAAAACCAAATCACACGCCAGCCCCAAAAAGACGAGACAAACTTTCCAACCCTTCTCACACCCCCGTTTTCTTCTACCCTATTCTTAATAAGGAAGCTCTCGCAGCAGACACTAGCTCTCACGTGGCTCATACGTTACGTTCCGCTGTCAACTTGCGAGATTAAAGGAGCGCGCCTTTCGTACCAGGTAAGCAAGAACTAAGGGAAAAAAAAGAAAAAGAAGAAAAAACAGAGCACCTCTCGTAGAAGAGAAAGAGAGGAGGAACACGAAAAGAGATGGAGGCGACTTTTACGAGGGCAGCCGTCGTTGTCGTAGTCCTCGTCGTACGCACGTGGCTCTTATCGAGTTTGTGCAGTCCGCGCAGCTGCTGGTGCGATCGTAAAAAAAAAAAGAAGAAAGATCCAGCAAGCGAGTTTTCTTTCCTTTTTCTACTCTGCTTTACCCTCTCTCTCTATCCTTATGTATATGCAAGACGTTCATAAGTGGTGTATTCGTTTGCGGTGGTGGTGACGGCAGTGGGTGTAGCGTAATGACCAAATCAAAGTGAACCGCCGCACATTGTAAAATCGTAAAATTCGTAATTTCGAAGCTGCCACCAAGACTTTGCTGCTGATGGAAAAATTCACCCCCTGTGTGACAGCACGAGGTAATGGCCGATAGCACAGTTCTTTTCTTTCTCGCTTTTGGTCTTGCGCGGAGGCGTTTTCATGTCTGCGCGAAGAATTTTTCGATATGGAAAGAGAATGGAGGGGAGGCAGTTTGAGGAGGGGAATTGATTATGATTACGAGCGCAGTTCGATTTTGCTACCCCTCTTTTCGTTTTTAATCTTTTGAACTTTCTGGGTTAGCGAGGAGGCAATAAGTCTTACAGAGATATTTTTTATAGGAGATTATTTTAATGTTTTTGTTTGCGTACGAGGTCGTAAAGTTCTTTCCATTCTTTTCGTTCTCAGAAACTTAATTAAATCGCAATGTTATAGCTTTGCTCCCTTCCCTGGTGAAAATTCGTCTATCGAGAAATGGGTGAATTCTTGGCAAATGCAGAAGGATAAATAGCTAATTAATGGTTACGGTGAAATACTTCTTTTCTTATTATTTACCGATTTAATAGATTAGAAATAGAATGACATAACCTCAAAATTTTTGATCGAAGTTTATTTGACAGACTTGACCTTAAATTAAATGACTTGAACTAACTGATAGCTTACTAAAATATAAACCATCTATATAGTTAGAAAAAATATTTACAGCGTGAATCTCTCACGTCTTATCTTAATCATAAGTCTTATACTATCCATTTCCTAACGAAAACCATCACCTTGAATACCTTTAGAATAATCAAGAGCAAACTTGTGCGAATATTTAAAAAAAATCATTCTACTTTTTAATCTATTAAATGTTCGAATAATAGAAAAAACGTTTCATAGTGAGATAGAAATAATTGGACAAGGAAAATTCCTATTAGTTATAAAATGTTTAGAATTTTTGTCAGGGCTATTGTCTGAATATATAATTCTAAAACGTCTTATTAAAAATTTTCAGTAATTTTTTTTTTATACCACATGACTGCTAATTAGAGCATATTAGCCAAAAAACTTTTCATTGTACCAGGCGGTAAAAAAAATTGCTGCCAATCCTACGAAATCGCAATAAACTTTGAACCCTTACAAACTTCTAACAATAGTAGTACCGAGGAAGTACTTGAAAGATTGATCGTTTGTGAGCACTTTTTATTTAAAAAAAAACTCCTACCGTGACAAAGGAAAAAAAACTTGTTAAATAATTTCCAAGACAATGGTTTATCTCCGCGGAACGAACAGCCGGCCAGGCTGTTTTCACGCAATATTTCTCGAAAAGAACATTTATGGTCCTCCGTTAATTACCGCTTTTATTAAGGTTATCGTTTCAAAAACATAATTAAAAAAATTAACCGTTATATCGCAAGAAGGAATAAATCAGAGAAGGGCTGAAAGTGCACAGCCAGCTAATGAAGCGCAATGAAAGTAAAAATGGGCGTCTTTCGCAATCATCCATAACTCAGAGTATGTTTTATAAGAAAATGAAGTGTTTGTAAAAAACAAATTTCATGCCGTGTCGATTACTAAGAGTAGGAATCTTTATAAAAAAAACATGTTAAAACATCATCTATTTTTGCAGCTATTGAGTTTTAAAAAATTCTAACTTTTTATCTATTAACTACACACATTTCCAATATTTTAACACGAACATCAAACCAATTCTCACGTATAACCAATAAAAATCCAATCCAACATATTCCATTTCACCCATAAATAAAAAAACGAACAAGCTTAAACTCTTTTCACGCGAAATTTCTCCAGCCCACCGTTAACACCGTCGCGCCATCAATTATCCCTCGCTTTCATTAGCTTTATCGCTCGTGAAACGCAATTAAAAAAAGGACATCAGCGTCCGAATCACAAGAAGAAAAAAGAAGCACCGCTGCAAACGAATCAACCCCAGTGCTGCTAAAATCGCACAAACAGCTAATAAAACGCTCGCGTAGCAAGCGACTATACACACGCTTATTTAATGCCTAACAGACGGTTATATAACTCTCTGAGAAAGGGCAAAAAAGAGAGAAGAAAAAGACAGTCGGCATTCACTTAGGTAACTGAAACGCTCGTTTGTCCATCAGGTTGGTAGAAGCTAGGTAGCGCGTCGGTCAAGAAACCGTTCGCTCGTGGGGTCACGTCGCGTCTGAGTTATCGCGCAATACTCTCTGCTAGAGGCGAGTGTACGCGATGCTGGTTGTTATCCTTTTTTTTTGTAGCCGAGGGGAAAGGAAGTGCAGGCACTGGGGTGTCATAAAAATATTGTCGAAGGGTGTATCGTGCGTGTTGGAGTGGGAATATACGTGGAAGTCCCTCCAGGGGTTGGGAGAAAAGATGAATGTTGTTCGATGAGGTTCATTTTTAATTGGAGATTTTGGTTTATGCATGGATTCATTGGAATTGAATTAGTACATATGGTACCGTGATTCGAGTGTTAGTTTCAGAATCTGTAGATTAAAAGTTTTTAATTTAATTTGATAAATTATGTAAATATTTTTAATTCAATTATATTTAAATATTCAATTTATCTTAATCCAATTATTTTTATTTGGTATTTAAAAAATTATTAATTTATATATTATTGATTATGCAATCAGTTCTTATTTCTATAAAATATATGTTTATGGTTGACAGAACTAGTTTTCTCAAATGGGAAAGTGACTATCTGAAATCGAACACTTCCAGAGTGTTTTAAATTAGTTAGATATTATTGTTAACTGAAGTAAGTAAAGAAATTTACTGAATGAATATTAGTCAAAATTTAGACTGTTTTGGTACGACGATTCAAAGATTATATTTTTCTTTTTCAACGTATTTCCTAGAGAAATCAAATATTTTATTTTATTTTATTTTGTTTTATAAGTAAATGAGTTTTAACTTACATTAAAAAGTTACAGATATAACGCAAAAACCACAAGATGAATCTACAGATACGAATGAGTAATAAGATAATAATTTAGATTTTACATCGCTTTTGAATCGGTACAAAATACCGTCGTAGTCGGCTAAGTTCAAATTAAGCAAGTTCCAAGATCTACGTAATCTGTTCACAGCGGCATGATAAGCGGGGTTACATTTAAATGTGAATTCCCTTATTTGTCGCATGTTCCTAATACTGTAATCATTCAGTCTAATCTCAAAAAGATCCACCACATCTAAATGTTTGTCATCATAAATTGAAAATTTGTAAAGAAATACAATGTCATGAACGTTATAAATAGGTTTTACCGTCTGGATGTTAAGAAACTTGAGATGTGACTAAAATCATCATCAAACCTGTTCATTGGCACATGATACTGATGAATAATTATAGTTAATAAAGAATTTTATATTTCGATAAATGAAGGTAAATATAAAAAAAAGATTTTTGACAAACTTAAATTTTACAATTTAACTTTCTCTTGTAAATCAAGTTTAGTAATATTTTCGATAATAATCCTATTCCTGAAATACAAATTAAAAGTACTTCCAATAAGCTACAACTATTTCAATCTCATGTAAAAAAGAACTGTCGACGACAGATCTCCAAACGAAACTAATTGCACCTCATAAACTCTTACTCTCCTTCTCTCTTTCTCATTCTGCATGACTTCATACATGTTGTCTTCAGTTATCTCTCCAGCCATCTTTTTATCAGCTTGCCTTCTCTCGCAGTGCGAACCCCGTCTCTGAACTTGCACTCCCTCCCCCTCTCTCTCTCTTTCCCTTGCGCGCCTGGTAAATGATAGCTTATCACTCGCGTCCCGACGCGCGCGCGCGCGTATATGCCACGAGCTAGCTTGGCGTTCCTTCGCTTCTCTCCTCTTCTCTCTACTACACCAGTGCGTGTCTGCGCGTACATAGATAGGCAAGAGCTAGCTCGCGAGAATACGGGAGAGGGAATGACGAGAAGATGAAATTTCGAGGATGAATGAACGCGCGATGCGCGCAGGCAGGCAGGCAGGCAGGCAACGCGAGTACGGACCAATTACTTCAATGCCGGAGTAATAGGAAATGCGATTTTCTCTATGTGCCTGTATATACGTCTGTGAAGTGAGAAGGAGAGAGAAACAGAGAGAGAGGATATTATTTTCTGTGTCTGTGCGAGTTGTTCGAACAAAACGTCAGGAGCAAGGGCGCGTGAGCGAGATGTTCTTTGATGGTGTGTATATGTATGTATGAAGTTGCTCTCTGTGATTTATAAAAAATTCCTTTTGAGCTAGAATTATGCGCATGCGTTTACATTTGCTTTTTTGGAATTTTTATCTAGAGAGCAGATGTATTTTACTTTGAGGGAAATCCAAAACAGAAAAATTTTAATACTTACGCTTTAAAGGTAGATGGAAAGTACGAACAGTTTTAATGAAACTAATGGGGTCGAAAGTTGCTTACATTAAAAAATCGTACAAATTTTACATTTATTTTCATTTTATTTATAATTCTGAAGTGGCAATATAACACGAGCGAGAACTACGTCAGCAACTAAAAAAAAATGTATGTATTTTGAATTAACTATCTGATTAAATTCACCTTTTTGCAATAAAATCTTTGAAGCATGTACAAACATTTATCTTCAAAATATTTATATTAATGAAATTCATCATTACTTACTCGGCTATAATATAAATGAACTTTGTTTAGAATTACTTGTATTCAAGCTGCAGTACTCGTAAACTGAACCTTGGAAAAGTTTCAAAAATCATAATTTCCTTTTCGTTTATATTACCACACGACTCATCAAACTCATGACCTTCAAAATTCATCAAAGTCCTGAAATAATGATCCAGTCCACCACTAAACCACTATTTCCCGCTAAACTTCCGACTCCCTGTCTCTTTCACTCACTCTCTCATATAACGTCCCCTAGATCACCATCCAGGGATTCCCCGTCATTGTCGAATTTAGATACATACTATGCCAATACCTTCTACGCTATCCAACGGTTCTTATTCATTATATTCAGCTGTAATCGCGCGATTACGGGGATATGGGGAGGCTAGCCGTGATATGGCAGTTTGCAGCATAATGCGCTGCCTAGCAACGTGGGAGGAGAAGGAGGTGGAGGAGGCACTTAGGACAGAGAGAATGCGTAAGTATAAGCAGCCAGCTGACGGCTGGTTTGCCTGGCTTCTTGTGGCGCTAAATAGCCCAGAAATGATTGCTGGTTAGAGAGTGAATTAGAGGTGGTAAATTATAGATACTTCAAGGGGGTAAGGTATTTGGGGAGATTAGTAGTGTAGTATATATGCGTGCCATTTTAAATAAAGAATTTTTGAAATTGTAGACCGATTTAGGGTGGTACTAGGTGTTGACTGTTTAAGGATGGTGATTTGGAATTAAGTAATAATGTAGGATGATATAAAAATTATGTGGATCAATTATTTACTTACTATATAATTTTTGCTATTCGACGTACGGTGTTAAATTTTCATATTGCGAAGATCACATTTTCGACAATACCAGTTTAACTATTTTCCAATTGAAAATTCATAAACAAAAACATCAATTTGTAAAAAGAATTTTTTATTGTTTGTATATAAATAAAACTAATTACAATATGAAAGTAAAATTTACCATTTAAACTATTTATTGATTAATGAATATTCTAAGTTTAATCTTCCATTCAAAACTCTCTAAAATACTAAAATATTCCACATTTATTTCTGAAATTATTATTGTACGAAAACAAAAATAATGTTCAAATTCCACCTTAGATTACAATATCAAAAATCGCGGCTTCGTAGAACATCTATTGTTCGGACTTCTGCGTAGTACTGTTTTCGAATTTCTCTCGAATCCACGCAGCTATTTTTTTTTTTTTTTGCCTCGCAAACATATCACTTGATTCACAGCTACGACCAAGCAAAATTAAAAACAAAACGGAGAGGAAAAAGAGAAGTCACAAAATTTCTCAACTGAATATATGCGCATGCGCGCGTGTACGCACGTGCCCAACGAAGCGCATATCATCGGCACAAAAGCACTGCAAAACAAAAAAAAAAGAGCGTCAAAGCGAAACCCAAATAATCCCCCCCTCCTCAAGCGAATATAATATGAAATACAAAAAAAAAGAAAGAAGGGGGAAAAACCAATAGGGAAGAAAAATAAACAAAAGGATCAAGAAAAAAATAGGCCAAGGATTAAAAGAGCCGCCGCGCGAGACGACAGCGTAACGAGGTGAAGATTTTTCATACCCTCCTTGCAAAAATTACACAAAGTTAATGGCGGAAAGGGGGAGAGTGGAAAAGGCGAGTGAAACGTAAAAAGGCAGAGTCGAGAGACGACGACGACCCTTCCGCCGCTGCAATTCATTAAGCATGCAATTCTGCGACGCGTTTCATTGTCGCGTGCATCTGTTGTCGTATACTCGCTCTGTCGAGTGCTAGAGTGGATGTACCCAGGGTTAGAGAGGAGAACGACATGGTAATCCCAATCCTTATGCAATCCATTTGGCTTCGTTCGCGCAGCGGACGGCGAGTCTTAGATTTGTGGTTAATTGAACTTTCGTGTATAGTTGGCCGATACCCTGTTGTGAGAGAGAGAGAGAGAGAGGGAGAGAGAGAGAGAGGGAGAGAGGGTGTCAGTACGTGTTTTCGTTTGTAATTTAGATGAGACGAGCTGGAGAGACGTTGTATTGCCAGAAGGTGTTTTGGGTTTTTAGGGAACTGAGTGGTGGTTGGTTAGTTTCGAGTTGGAGGGAGAGGTTATGTTAGGTTACGCTTAAAATAATAGCTGGAACGATATTAATGATGGATTTTGATGGTATAATTTACGAGGGCGTTTGAGAGTAATTCAGGTGAACAGACTAATTATCCCATATAACTAGACAATTGAAGTTATTACAATCAATTATATAATTAACCATTATGTTTTCTTTGAGCATTATTTTCTTTGTAACGTAGCAAAACTGATTTGCTCTTACAAATATTTTTGTATATCCGCGGGTTGCACGTGACTGTGGCATTTGTTTGTTCAAGTATGCTACGTATATTATACATTTTCTCATAAACAAAAGTCTAACTTTTCAACTACAACCTCAGCCTCAAAAATACTTCCTCACATATTCTTCTCAATCCATCCTCTAAATTTCTATATTCCCAGCAAAAATCCTCTCTTCGTAATTTCGACACGAACATTTGAGAGCACCCGAACAAGTAAAATAGAGCACCTTAATACGCGAACGCATTGCCCAACGGATTTGCCAGTTCATTAGCCATTCGCGCGTATGCTAAAATCCGCTAAGATGCAGGAGAGAAAGAAAGCACCAGTACTTAATACCCGGAAGAGATGCGTGCACCCGTCCCACTCGCGAGGTTATATACACAAGAGCCCGTTGAAAACGGGGGTGGAAGGTTGGTAGAGTGTTCATGAAAAAATCGAGGGGTGCATGTGCGCAAACGTTTTTGTGAATATTTTTAGGAGTAGGTTTAGGTGTGAGTTAATAGTTCAAAAATATACTTGAGATTTTTAGAAGTTTATTATTAAATATTAAAATTGTTATTAAAAATATTTGGTTTATTTTTATGAACATAACTGTGTATAATAAATTGTCATGAATGTTTGTGTTGAATTGATGATTATTATTTTGTTTATATATTTTTATTTTTGATTATATTTTATTTCTAATATTATTGTCATAGAAAACAAGGAAGTTCTCAGAAACATAGGTACAAATAATATTAAAAGTGACTAAGACAACAAAAAAAAAGCTTTCTGAAAAGAACGGTGGATCAAATAAATTCAATAAAACATACAATTTCAGGAAAGTTTTCCTGGCTATATATATTATTCCTTGAATATTCATACTCATAGATTAAAGGGAAATAAGTTTCAAAGTTTCCTCTATGAAATAAATTTCCAGCTTCCTTGACAGCCTCTTTTGCATATTTAAAACTCTCCAGCACCTTTCATAAACAAGTAAATAAATATAGCGTAACGCACGCCTACATATTCATACAGCTATTTCAATAAAAAAAAAAAATAGACAATAATATTCCTGCCACTACTCTACACTACGATATATACATTTACACCACTACTGCGTATATGAAAAATCTCTTTTTCCCGTATCGATCAGCATCGCTACAGAGAGGAAACCTTTGACCCAATGTTTCTCAACATACACCACAGCCAACGATTTTCTTAGTTTTCTAGCGTCACACGCGTTCTTTTCCAAACCCCTCGATTTACCACTCTCGATATTCTCTCGGGCCTCGCGCGCTCGCTCCTTTCTCGAGAGAATGGTCCTTTTCAGGTGTTTTACGAGCGAGTGAGAGAGGAGGTATCACGGATGGTGTTACTGGCGAACGGTATCTCGACGGTGATGGTTTTTTAATGGAGCAGTGTTGAATATGGCTGTAGAGGAGGCGAAGGTATAGTGATGTAGATTTGAAAAATTAGTTTTGGAATCGTGAGCATTAATTTATGGTGAGAGTGGAGAGAATCGTTTTAATTGTAAATAAATGATAAATCTTTAGCAAATAAGATTACTTTCAGTAAAATAGATTTTATTTTTTTTTATTATTATGAATTTATTTATTTATACCAGAAAATAGATTTACATAAATGTAGTAAATTAAGTAAATTTTTAATGAAAGTTAATCTGTTAAGGAAACGCTTGATGAAATTAAATGAGATTTATTATTCGTATACTTAATCATAATTTAGTCGGAAAAATTAATCTCATTTGCTATAATAAGGAAATTTCAAAGACGATGACATTTATTAACATTGTTAGTGTCAAAAAACATATCTTTCTCCGACGAGATAAAATTTACTGTATATTTTATAACACAATTAATTACCATGAAATTTTTACTTTACATAATTTACTTTATCTCCAAAGTTAATATCATCTAATATGTAATTTTTACTTTTTCTCCAAAGTTATCACATTATTACAAAACATTGAGCTCTCCAGTAGACGCACGATTAGCAATACCATCCGTTATATTGTATGCATTAGACCGATACCTGATCCCGAAGACTACTCACTACACGACAGAAACCGTCTCTTATTAAAACAAAGCGTTTGGAACAATTTGGGTACAACCCACTTCTACTGCGTACCACAACAGTTAACAAACCTTTATAATTACCAACACTCCCTTCAAGATCCCTAACAAAAACCTAGAAAAAAAGGAACCACTCCGAAATTTCACGCGTCCGACTAACTTACAACTACCACCGTATTCACCTCCACATAGAGACATACACACCTATACACGAGAAAGTCAACCTCATTTTTCCGCTGCGTAATTTCATAATTCAACGCCGCTTCCGCTCGCTTGCCTCTTGACACATATCTGCTCGCGATTCCAGTACCTACTGCAATGCGCCTTGTATCCGTTCCACTTCTCTCTCTCTCTCGCTCTCTCTCTCTCGCGTGCGAGAATTCTCGCTGCCGCTTGTTTAGATTGGAAATGTGAATGGCAGGAGCGCCGAAGAAAAATAAACGACGAGTACAGGCGACACGCTGACGAAAGAGAGAGAGAGAGAGAGATACATGCGCGGCCACGTGTGCACGTCAATCTTGTGGAAATCACTTATACGGTATCGTCGCCGTGTAGTCGCTGTCGTTGTCGACGCTGTCTTAGTTTTATTTTCATCTTGCGCTAGTCGAGAGAAAAGAGAAGTAAAAGTAACCAAGATGTAGAATAAGTATCGATTCTCGCGTACTGAGACGATGAATGTTTTTTCGATGTTTACATCGACGTTATTAATAAAAAAAAACTTCGTTGCACCGCTCGGAGAGAATCTTTCAGGGAGGGAGGAAGTGGAGTTTATGTAACGTGGCAACGTCGTTCTGTGTGTTGTTATTACATAATAAGTATAAGGTTATTCGTTTGATGTGCAGTTTATAATATATTTTTTTACGTATTGAATATCTTTCACGTATGAATATTATAAACATATTATTATTCTACTTGAAGGTTATCAACACTGCCCGTTTGATAATATGATGTTTAACAATATTTATTGTTGTCTGAAAACTTTGTTTTTAATAGAAATTCTGGACTGAGAAATACGTAGATATTATAAATATATTATCGCAGCCTTCTTTCCGCATGTACAACATTTGATCATGATTAACTTTATCAAAACCATCAACTTTTTATTGGAACTATAGCTATATTCAACGTGCTTCGCGCGTATTGGTTTTCATTATTTTATTTATTTATTCTTTTTTTTTTAAGGTTATAAGCACACGATCAATTTAATTTCAATTAAAAAGTTTCTGTCAATCAGTATAAATTAAACGATAATAACATAAATTTGATAAATAATTTAAATTCAGTTTTAAATATTTATAAACTCTAAAATTCAATCTTGAAAAAACAAATATATTTGATTTTCGCGTCTATTTTGTATAGACCAATCTAATGAGTCTACAACAACTAATCAAAACAATCTTATTGTCATGACAGATTTCATCCATCACTTTTTTAAGAGAGAAATATTAAAATATTTTTAACGACAGTATATAGTTTCCTTATTACCAAGCAATGTAACAGACACCAACTGTCTGACATGTACCGCTTTGGCGATTACGAAATCGCTGTCTGACCATAATTTCTTTTCTTATACCATAGCCTTAATCTTACACCTCATTCGCATCATCTCTCATCATCCACCTGACTACCAAATTCTACCTCCCACTCATACCTCTTTACCTGCCACAGACGCTAGAAAATACATGATTCCTATCTTCCTTCTTCTCTCTCTCTCTCTCTCTCTCTCTCTCTCTCTCTCTCTCTCTCTATTTCTCTCTCTCTGTCTGCATTATTCAACCGTAAAAACTCGCGATTTATCGCCGAGGCATGTACGCGCACCTGACACCTGCCCACCGCTGCGGGAGAATCTCATAAGAGAGCAAGAGAGATCGTATTAGGATCCTCTTTGTATGCAGGACCAATATGCATGCTGTTCGCACTAGCACGCGTACGTATGTACGGTTCTTCTCCTCTCTTTCTTTCTTCCATTCCTTCTTTCAAGAGATGCGCGCGTGAGGTTTGAAAGAGATGGGGAGCGAGGGGTACGAGTATGCCTTTCGAGATGTTCTTGTCAGACGGGGGGGGGGGGGGCAGTCGTAAATTCTAGGAGCTAGGATATTTGAGGAGTTTCGCAGGGTAGTGCAATTTTACGGGGACGTGTTAATTGAGGTTGTACCAAAAATAGTTGAAAAAGGTACTATGTTGAAAGAGGAAAATATGAGAATTAGATTGGGAAGGATGATTCAATAAAACGTTAAATTTAATTAAAAATCAAATTAGAAATAGATTAGGAATAGATTGTATTATAAAATTATATTGTACATTAGCGATTAGATGATAAATCTAGTGTGAAATGTAATAGTTAGTTTTCTCCGTCAAATTATTTATTTATTATTTATTTCTTTTGTATGATTTATAATATTAAAGTTATCGAGTAATATCCTTTGATATTTCAGGTCGAAATTTCTAATGATTAAGCAAATTATTCAAACCAGTAATTAGAATATATATGGTGTAATACAGTGGAACATAGATATTATTCCACTTGTATGGATTAAGATTGAATAATTTAATGTAATGTTGCGGACGCCCTTGCTAATGAACAGATAATTGAGCTCAAATATAATCAAATAAACAAGAATCCAATGTCTGTGTATTCAATTTCAAATAATTGAATTTAAATAAATCAATGAAATCAATGAATGAATCAATGAAACGTACAGTCAAATGCACAAATAAATTACGATTTCAAAAAGTAAAATGTTCTTTAAGAATATCAAAGAGTTAGATTTAAAAAGTCAAAACACAAGACGAGGAAGAATTTTAAATTTATCTAAACATTTTTTCATTGTAAAGTGTTATTAGTAATTGAAAAAAATGAAAAATTCAATACATTTTTCAACAAATTTGAATATATTACTTTGTAAAATATTTCAACTATTCTACAAAAATGAACCTGTAAAACTACAGAAGATATAGAGAGATATAAAGATTCCTGTTATGTGTAAGAAGTTTCTAACTTGAAAAAACTCAATAATGTGATTATTATAGACACATGAATATTCAATTACTAAAGTATTATCAAAGTGTGAATAAATCATAATCTTTTATATCCATAAAACTTAAAGATTCGGTAGAACATTTTAAGTTTTCAATATTTTTTTATATAACAGAAATTATTGAAATGTAAAATGGCACATGCCGATGCGTATTGCTGCTTTCCAATGAATTTTACAGTAACTGATTTTTACTTAAATGAATGTTGTGCTTCAATATTGGATGTTCTACATGTTTCACTGTAAAAACAATTTTACGAAAAAATTTATATTTTTATAACAAGAAAAATCCAATTATTCTGAGTAACATTGAAAATTCTGATGAAAAACGATGAAATAAGTGAATGTAAAATTAAAAGCGGCAAATAACCGCCATCACATTTCCATATAATCACCTCAACATTTTTACTCCCACCGAGCGTCGGTTAAACTCCAGCACATCCTACATCGCCCCCGCATTTCCTAAAAACTCCCTAATGAGAACAATACGTCTAATTCGAACCCAACACCACCGAAACCGTCTACAAGACCACCCGAAAAAACTAATTTCACCCTCCTGACGGATTCACTCGTACCCTCGTTATCCCTTCTATCTTTCTTTCTATCTCTTTTCTGCACCGTTTCTTCCTACCCTCGAGATTCCCGTGAAAATCGCACCCCGACAACTGTGAAAGTACGATTATGCAATGGGGGAGAGAAAAGAAGTCCACCCCACCATCGAAAATAAAAAGACGCGAGAATTTTTCGCAGTACGCGGCAATTTTTTGCCCCTATGCCAACGCCTGACAATTTGCGATTTTTCGGCGGCGACAGCTCGGGTGACGCGAAATTGGAATATGTCGCTATGGTGTTTGTTTCTTTTTTTGTCTCTTTTGCGCAAGCATGCGTGCTGCGTTATGGTAATTAGCGGGTAAGGTAAAAGCGCGTACGAGGATTTTGGATGAATATCAAGTTGGAGTTTTGCGTCATGCTGCGACGAGGTTACATTGCGTTTTTTTCTATAAAGAAACGTATGTGAGAAGAGAAACCCGAGAAAACGTTTTATCATAGAAACATTTTGCAATTTCAAAGCTTTTGGCGAGGTATAATATAAAAAAAAAGAAATTGTAATCCAAAAATTTCGGATTTTAGTATTGCAAAAGATAAATTACCGAATATTGCCGACGCCAGTAAAAATCCAGAAATTAAGGAGATAATGTGTAAGATTTTTCCCTGCCAAATTACAATTCTAATTACCTAACTATTATAACATGACGAATAGCCATAAAACCAATTTAAATTTTTTCATTAAATGAAAGTCTAATTTTCAAAGAAGAATCCAACTCTTTTCAAACAGCGCGGATCATCAGTCAAGCAAAAATGAGAATCGCTCAACCCGCCCAGCTTCTTACGCTTCAATTAATAATTTTTACAAAGAACAGCCAACGCACTTAAGCAAATAGCCCAACCCCAACCCATTCCATTGTCTTGATACTCCTCCGCTCCTTCGAAGTTATTTCATATTCCTCTGAATAACGGCACCACTCACGTTTTGTTTAATTAACGCTCGCTTCTATCTCCACGAAAATCTCACTGCGAATAAGCAAACCACTCCAAAAAAGAAGCAAAATAAAGAAAAAAATAGAATAATACCCTTTATTTCTGGAACCATTCGTCCTCTCCGCTTTCGATTCGCTACCATAATTTATAACACAGCAAAAGCTTGCACGAGAAAACAACAACGTGGAAATTACAGCAACGTGCGAAATTAAAGCTTGTACACTGGGGGTTCTTTTTTTTTTCCACCACCGCAGCTGACCGCATCATCAGTCTCGTAATTTCAACGGATGCGGGGTTACGGTGTAAATATGCTGGACGCGCGTGGTCGGTGCGAATGGCGACGACAAATTAACAAGGGCCACGGGGAACGCTGATGGCCATTTTTATGGCCGTGTAAGAGGTCGCGGTAGCTTGTGTGGGTACGAGTGCGGTTTTTTGTAGGTTAAGGGGATTTTTCTCTCCGGGAGTTGCGCAAGAAATTAGTAGCGGAGAAGAGAGATTATTGGAGAATGGGGATATTAATTTGTGCGTAGAAACTTACTTGTATGTGTATATACAATAATATATGTTGGTGAATTTATTGGAGATAATTTTAATCGCTCACCTGAAACAGAAAAGAGAATTTTTCGTCAGATATTTATTCAAGTTTGAAATGAATGGGTATGAAAATAATTATAATATTAACTAATCTCATTAATGTATTGGGAGAAGCTAATGAATAAAATGTGGAAATACGTTTTGTTGAGTTCTGGCATTTAAATTTGATATAGGTCAAACTTTAAAATATAATTACAAATCAATATAATTTCCCATTAAATTTCGCTTAATATAAAAAGAATACTTTGATAAATAAAACACACAGACGTTCATTCTCACTAATCACAAAACAGTTTTAAACTTACTCACGCGATACACCCAAAAGATCCACTTATCTCATTCACCTCTACTAACTTGCACACAGCGTCGTTAGAACGGCGCGTAAAAAACCGTAGAGAGAGAGAGAGCCGAACGCTCAGGGATTTACGAGTCTCTGGAGCGCTGAGATTTTCGGGGGATCGAGGCATTACGGCGAATCTGCGCGCTGTTTAAGCTCTGTTTACCTTCATTCCGAAGTGCAACAGTTGCCGATTGTGTGCGAGTACACGGCGATGGAGTTCGGACACAAAAAGGGAAGTGGAAGGAGGAAACGGAGGCGGAGGGAAATTTTCCTAAAGGAGGTTCATAAATATTTACCCGCTGCTTGTTTAAAGTTTGTTTGGGAAACTCGGAAACGATGTGTCTAATTCTTTTTGTACCAAGTCTTGATAGTTGCTGAGGGTACTTATTGTATACTGTATAGTCCAATGGGTAGATTGTGCAATTGTTTGCTGAAGATTACGTTAGCTTTTAATCCCTTTTTTTCTCTAGGTATTTTCGTTTCAAATAATTATTCTCAGGTCAGTGAATAAACAATGAAAATCATTTTATTCCTGACTCCACTATAATGGTCACTTTATTGACCCGTAAATCGGAGCATAAGTAGAAAATCCTTTCCTTTTATACTTTATTCTTGAAAAACAGTGATGTAAATATTTTACTCCCTATTCTAGAACCCTATGCGAGAATAAAAACAGTTTTTCATTATTTTGTGGGAATAAAACGTTTTAGGCCCTGTTTTGATGCGAATAAAATACTTTGATTTCTTCATAACAGAAGCTAAGTAAATTTGTTCCTATTTTCACGTTTATAATGGATAAAGTGATAAAATTCTATAAGCCATACTCTTGCTGCATAATATACTATAATTAAAGCATGTGATTTATAATTTCCATGTTCGTACAAAGCAATTATTAATCTTTATATCAATTAATTTATTGAACTACACCACAACGAACAGCCAATCGAAATTAAAACATGTTCACGCGCCACGCTCCCTATTAAAAATCAATCAAGCAACCACAACCCTCCATAAATCAATCAATCAATCTCTACCTCGCACCGTCTGACCGCAACTCGACTCCTACCACTTCGTACACTATGGCTCTCTCCCTCCTCTGTCTGTCTCTCTGTCTCTCTCTCTCTTCTCTTTGCCTCCCACCCACCAACTCCTCCGCCTCCTTCATAACGCCACGACGCGCATAATCAATGCGCGCTTGCTGCGCTGCTCGCCTTCCGGTAAGCTGCGCGCTGCAATGAGCAAACCGAATGGATCGATTACGCGCTTGGGATAGTACCAGTGCGCGTTCTGCAACGATTACAATCGCGAGCTCCGCCACATGCAAGAGGGAGAGGGAGAGAGAGAGAGAGCGAAACAAGAGAGGAATATGACGGGAAGCCAGGACTGGGAAGTGCGGGAGATTAATGGGGATATCTTTGTTGGTTCAGGGATGGCGCGGATGAGGTAAGTTGAGATGAGGGATGAGAGAGAGAGGGTAGGAAGGCGAAAACGATAAGTGGGCATTGTTTTATTTGGGGATTTTTGATGGTGTGTTATTGCAAAGAATTTTTTAGGAATTAAAGTTAATCAAGTTTAAAGGGGAACTGCTGTCATGAGTATTTTATAATTTGATACTTTAGAAATTTGCATGATATTGATGTTTAGAAAATATATGGCTCAATAAAGTCTTTCTATTCATTTCATTATTTGTATTATGTAGGGTTCGATATCCGGGATACAAGAGCAAATAGCTGACTTCGTATGAGACAATCTGCAACTCATGTTGCATCATCAAAACTTTATGTTGATATTTAGAAGTTTAAAGGCAATCCTGAACTGAGAAAAAGGCTACTAAATAACCGGTATAGTTCAGGTTGTTGTAAGGATATTGCATGGTTATAAAACTCTAATGTGAATAGTATGGGTTTCAGAGCTATACAATTTAAGAGGATGCAACAGGACTGCTAATAGCAAATAGTATTGCTTTCACAGTAGTCTATTCTTGTAATAAAGGTGTTGTTAAGTTTGGTTATAAAAAGTCTTCGTGGTATTTAAACTTTTAAATAAGAGATATTGAACATTAAGTAGAAAAATTATGTTATTATAGTGTATATCTTGATAGACATATGCTTATTATACACGTCATAGCGGATACGTCAATAAGAAATAACTGCAGCAGATTATATATGATTTTACTCAAGTAACTTATTCTTAATAAAAAGTATTTGTTTCAATTGATGAAATCTATCGAATAATAAAAACTATTCACAGAGATCGGCTATATTAGATTAGAAGCCTAATAGATTATCTATCTTAGCACATAGTAACATCATCATTTAGCACAAGTATTAGCTGACTAACTTCTAAATGATTTATCAAAAATCAAGCTAATGATTGTAATTAAGAAAAAGTTACTAGTCTGAAATGAAGTAATGCAACGAAAGAAAATGTCTTTCACATTTTATCAAAACAAATAATAAAAAAAAGTTCCATCAGCAGATTCACTTTACGTAACGACTTCACCATTGTAATCTAGTTACATGCATCGAAGAGAAATATAATATCGACATAACATCCATTCGGATAAAATATCTGCACGCGGCTTCGAAGAGCATTTTCCTATCCAGTATTTTCCAAATCTAAAGTTAGTATTCCATTTTGCAACTGAGACCGCATATACGACACTCATACCAACAACTCTCTACGTCTCCCCTCATACAAGAATCATCTACGCTCACAACTTGGGCAAGTATCTCTTTCTCCTGCTTCCTATCGCATTAACATTCTATAGACGCACCCGAGAATGTTAATTAAATTTCTCTCGGTGTGGAAAGCAAAGGGAGAAACGTAGGCGCGTGGAATCCTGTTAAAGTTACGTAAAAGCATCGGTTACCGAGTCGTCGTGCGCGCGTGCAGAGCTAATTGGTAGTTTACTTCGACGTCTAACGAGCCGAGTTGTCTCGATGAGCGATGAGATACCAGGGGTTGACGTTTCAGCGGTGAGCGATAACGAGATTAGGGATTTTCCTTGTGATCTCGTGTTTTTGATTGAGTTGGTAGGGAGGGAGGGGGAGGATCTCGTTGCCGAAGTGACGATACACGGAGAAGATCAGGGTTTGACAGAACATGATAAGAAGTATCAATTTTCAGAAAGTCCATGAGGATTCTTATCAATTATCATGGAATCTAGTATTTTTATCACTATACGTTATAGTTAATTATATTTGTATTGATTGCGTACGATAAATACTGGGATTATCTGTTGTCTCGGAATAATTGTAACGAAGCTTATTCTTTAAACAGACTTCATAACGACATAAAAACAGCCACTTGTTTACATTACTCCCTTGTCACCAACCATTCCTGAAAAACAATTCACACACATCTTTCTGCTTTATTGCCTCCACCCTAAATCCTACCTATATCCCTTTTCCTTTCTTCCTACCGTCAATGCCCATCGACTACTCTGCATTTATTACGCACGTCAACCTTCGCGGTCGCGTTAAACGTGGCCCGCTTTACGACGTAAACTCGCGCTCATCTATATACAATACAGTGGTCCAGCAACCCGAGCTCACCTCCACACCAGTGCTGACGCGTAAATCGCGTAAAAGTTGAGCGAAGCGGGACAGGTTTTACGGGTTCGCCGATACGCTACAATCCAGTCGCGTGTATTTCATAAACAGACGTTGGGGGGGGACGTGGAGAAAAAGATAAAACATAAAGTGTATCCCTCCCTTTCTCTCTCTCTCTCTCTCTCTCTCTCTCTCTCTCTCTCTCTCTCTCTCTGACAGAATCCGCATGCTGTCAAAATGAATCCCACCCGTCGGCCTTTACGACGCGAAAATGCATTTGTAATCCCGCGCTCGATTTCGCCTCGATATATATAGATGAGGGAGGAAGGGCAAAAGTCCATCCGCGTTAAGACCTGATAAAATGCGTTCGGCGAAAGAGAGAAGAGAGGGGGATGCTGTTAAAAAGTGCGCACGCGCGCGTGCGCCAGTACCCAATGGAATATCTATTTAATCTTTGTATCGGGAGAAGCTCTTTTATTTATGACGGGATAAAGATCAACCAGTAGTCCGTGCTGTAAAAACGGGAGAGAAGAGGAGTGCAGTGTGATCAAAGAGTTGCGTAAAATTTATGAGCTTCCAGGAACTATGGAGTTACGCGCAATTCCGGCGGCGGCGACGGCGGCAACGATGGCAGGGAAAGAGCTTCGATTTTTCCTCCGTAAATCAGATTTATCTCGCCGAGTCTTTACGAAGAGCTGAATGGTTAAGTTGTAATTTTTTTTTAATTTAAATTGGGAAATTTAATTGATAATTGGATTAGTGTGCGGATATGTTAATTTATGTATATAGTCGCTTGGATAGGTAGATGATTTATTTTTAGGAAAATTGAGAAGTGCTTCAGTTGTCAACATGCAAACGCATTGATTGGATTTTCTATGTCATTGGTTTGTAATCAGTGCGAGTTATTGAGTATTTGTATTATGAAAATCATATTATAGTCAATTTGACTATGATTATTTATCAAATATAGATAATTTGTAGAGTAACAGATACCCTTTGTGGTATCCGATTTAACTGTTGATTACTTATTTCTGAACCTATTGTTAAAAAAATACTTGAACGTTAATAATTGTGATTTGGTTTGCAAATGATTTAACAAGATATAATTTAAATGACATCGAACTCGTAAAGAGACGAACTCTTCAGACCTTCGAATCACGGATTCGGGTCAAACTTTGTAATAGGTTTTCGAATATAGAAATATCAAGAAATCTCAAATATTAAAGTCTAATGCTCAAAAGAACTAAAGTTCTAGGCATTTTAAGCTTTACTTTGGAAAAAGTCTTTAAAAAAGCTTCTTCTTTAAACGGTAACCATTTTTAACTTTACAAAGCCTTATATATTATTAAAAAATAGAAAATAAAATGAGAGAAAATGACCTTACATTTGCTTTTCAAAAGTTAAAAAATGATAACTTCTTTTTAAGCTAAAAACGCTTTAAATCATGCATCAAAAATGTATAAAAATATGCAGGCAGTCGGATTATCATTTTTAGGGATTAACTAATGCATTTTTAATGGTCAGTTTTTAAATTTTATAACTTAGGAAGGAATTAACATTTTTTAATTTTTAAAAAGAGCAAATGAAAGCTTATTTCCTCTCGTTTTATTATCTATGTTTTAAATAATATTTAAGACTTTCTTAAGTCTTCTCTTAAATAGTTACTGTTTTAAGATGAGACCTTTTCCAAGATTTTCTCTAAAATCAAGTTAAAAATGTCCAAAACTTTAGTTTTCTTTAAGCGTTATAAGATATTGTATATTGTAACTTTCTTCATATTTCTATAATCAAAAATCTAATAGAAAGTTTGAACCAAATTCGTGATCTGGCAGTCTGACCCTCTCTTAGTAAGTATGAATCTCGCTACTGTTTAATTTAACTGAACCCAAAAACCAGATACTATCGCTCCTCTTAGACAATCCGAACAACGATTTTCTTTTACATCCTCTGACGCACGACTAGCACAGAATTACGCTCGCAAAGACACGAGCATGTAAAGCACCACTTTCACTCTTCGCTGCTGAAACGTCAAAAAGACACTTTTAAATTCATAGCGAAGCCTTAGCGCATCCCTAAAAACTTCCCACGACAATTACCGCCGCCGTAATGACAGTCATTCCACGAGTCCTAAACTGTTGCCCATTGTTCCCCCCCTCTCTCTCTCCCTCGCTCCTCTATCCATCATCAAACATTCCGAGAGAGCCGGAAAAAATGAACAACCCCGGGCCTCCTAACCCACATACCTCGGGAGCAGTGTGGAGAGGGAGGAGAACGCATAAAAGCCTCGGGACAATCAGTCGACAACTACATCGTGTCATCGAAAGAGAAAGAGAGAATCTGTCTTCCTACCTCCTCCTACGCATATGCGAAATCCGAGCCAATCCTGGGCTATTCTCGGTTTCTACGAGGCACTCTCAGGAAGTCAGAAGAATATATTCCCAGCGAGCGCGCGAGAAGTTTGAATTATGGGGTCGTAAAAAGTTCGGGGGCGATTAAGTCGCGAATAATATAGAGTGGGCCACCGTGTGTACGTGTACGTACACTTGACCGCTCGCGCATAGCACCACGCGAACAAGAAGAAGATGAAGAAGAGCGAGTATAATGACTGGATCGGCCTCGATTTCGGTCAGATTCGCCAGTCGACTTTGTTACGTATGCATGTATGTGATGTCTGTGTGAGGAACTATATGTGGTGAGGAGAAAGAAGGGATGAATAAAAAGGATGGGGAGGGAATTATAGAGGGTGGCGTGGAGAGCAAATGGAGTTGAAAAATGTAAAAAATTTTTATATATCGGGCGGGAGTGGAAAAAGAGGTAAAGGAGAAAAAAAGGGAATGAGAGGGAGAGAGAAAGGCATTTTTAAGATGAATGCAGGCAGACCTTTTTTTGCTGTACCGTGTGTTAATCTCACTCAAGGTTGCTTGTTTTTCTGGAATATGCGTTACCTTGGAGGAGGAGGATGTGGATTCTACTAGAATTATTAAAATGTAGAAGAGAATTTTAATATAAGGTCTTGTTGGTAATACCGAATAACCGTTAAAATGCAATGATATTGATAGTTTTATAAATTTCAAACCATTTCTACGTGACTTATGAAACTTATATGACTATCAAGTTAAACCGCTCATTTCTTAACATGACGAACTATTCTTTCAGCACTTGCCGAATTGAAAGTTCTAAAGAGAAAAGACCAAAGAATCTCACCAGAAATTAGCTTCATATACGCGAACGACACATTCTTCGAACGACTTAATTGGCCCTCGTTCAAAATTACCATAATCGGTTCTCTCTCCCATCCACCTAAGACACCTACGTACACCTACAAAATTTCCCAACTACGCCCCACGTGAGGTCGAGATTGCCAAGCAGTAGCAGCAGCAGCAGCATTCAGCTGCTCTTCCTCTCTCTCTCTTCCTCTCTCTTCTCCTCAGTGAGTGAGTCATATTTCAGGCTGACTTAAATCGTCGCGCTTTAGGGCGGCAATTAAGACGAGGGGGTGCATGCGTCGAGGAGAAAGCCGGAAGCCTTGCGCGCGTTCGCGGACGATGCCCTGCAATCTTGGTTATGCGCCGCAACGTCGTCGTAGTCGTCTCTCACGTAGAGTGTAGAGAGAGAGAGAGAAAGAGAGAGAGAGAGAGAGAGAGAGAGAGAGAGAGAGGTAGGTATATCGGAGAGGCGCGGCACGCGAGCGTGCTAGAGTGGGTTTATTGCGAGGATGGCGCGCCAAGCGTAGAAAAGGGAGAGAAGGAGGGAGGCAGGCACACACGCTGGTATTAAGAGCGATGATTTTCTAGGAATTTGCAGAGAATTGATCAATTTCGTGCAATTGCGATTTGAGGCACTTTGGACGTGGAGAATGGTGCTTTCTATATGGTTATTTAAAAGTATATGAATTCGTGGTTCCATAAAAATAAAAGAAAATTCATTTAGGTAGTTGAAAAAAAAAAATCGCTAGATGGCGTTCGTAATATCGATGTCTAAGTAGAGTGGCATGAATAGGAAAAAATAAGTAAAAACTTCAAGAACACAAATGAAGGAATATCATTTTCTTAGAATTATTTTTAACTTGTTATAAATAGTATTCGTAGAATGACATCAAATGGTTCGGGTGCTAATTTTTTTTTCTCCCACCTTAAAAGCTTTATTCAGCCAAAAGCAGCAGCGCCAGGGAAACATTTTTCTACCTTAGCAAGTCTCGCTACATAGGCCGGTAGTTAAGTGGAAAACGAGACACGTTGAAATGTGCTACGCTCGACACAACGGCTAACCTTCCCAGCGGCTAAGGCGATTACAAGATTTTCCAAAGGAACGGCTCTAAAACCCCAAACAGAAAGGCATTACGGGAACGTATCACTTTCGCGTTTTAACGTCAGGAATGTCTGAGGAATGGAAAAAATGGTCTTAAATTCTTTAGAGCTTGAAACGTGCCAAAAATTTGATAAGTTTTTCTTTTATAGGATAGATTCTCGATACGACAATTTTATGGAGAATAAATAATACAAAATAATTATTCTACATAATCAAGAAGCTTGCATAATTATTAATCTACTTTATTGAAAGTACTACAAATTAACAATAAATATTATAGATTTAAACGATTTTTACGAAGTCTACTTCAATCATTTCAGAATTTACCCTATCATGTTAATCCTTGAATTATGAATATGCTAATGCTTTCAAATAGAACTTCATTGTCAACTTATATAAATCCAAGTAGATCAATAACCTCGAAAAAGATATCCCAGTACCTCTTTCAGTCATTTTACGCCACGATATCGAATAAACTCGAAAAAATCATCTGCAACTTCATTTACCTACTAGCAACGATATCGAATTCGCTACCGTCAATAATGGCAACAATGCCAATTCACGAGTATAGCGCCACGACAACGTCGTCGTCGTCGTCGTCGCCTTCAACCGACGCTATAAGAACCCCCATTCTACGAGGAAATGAGGAATTCGCTCGCGTACAAAGGGACCTACGAGCACACGCGTGCGCATGACAGAGTAAACATTGTGCGGATGACACGCGAGCTCAGCCGCCGTCATCACTGTTCGTTGTTGTACACTGCTGTGGATTTTCAAACGCCCAGAGGAGTTGATGGATAAAGCGAGCAGTAGCAGTATCTGCTGCTGCTGCTGCTGCTGCTGTTGCTGCACTGCCACTACGTCTTAAGGTAGTAACTTGTCGGGGTAATTGCGCGGTGAAATTGTTTTTGCTCGTCGTACAGAGTTTTTGAGCTTGGAATTATGGATTAAAATCGATCGCTGGTTTCAAAGGTCAAAGAAACAAATTGAGGTATCAATTTAGTAGAAGCAACAGAGGTAGAAAGAGATTTAGGTTGGATGAGAAAATTAGTCAGCGATGGAATTGGTTCATTTTAGTAAAGCTTATACATTAGTAAAAAGAAGAATTGTATCTTTGAGAATTGTGTTTTATTCGAGTTAAAGTTAAAGTGTCAATTTTACTTGAATTACTCATCTAGATGTCGGGGTTTATTTGATTAAAAAATAAAATGAATCGAGTACAGAGTTTATTACTTAAATGAATATTCCGAGAACTGGATTTCTCTGAAATTTCGTGTCTATGTATACATTCAAATAATGCACTTATTTGCTTATATTATGCTGTATACATATATTCGAACTTAGTTATATTGAATAACTTAAATTACTTCTAGTATTATTTTGCTTTGAAAGGCATCGAATTACACTTCTATATAAATGATCAAGATTAACTATACGTTATAATAATTATTTGCAGATTTAGCGATAAAAACAAAGTTATTGCGGAAATCTTAAGACCGCAATAAAAAAAAGTCTATATATTTGTTCTCCAAATAAGTAGATCACATCATTCTTTTTATAGTAGTATCTTATGTAAACGATATATTTGAAGAAAAGTATATGTATTTCTTGAATAAAAATATTTTTCCCTCATAAATAAACAATTTTACCAAGTGTACGCAAGCCTGCTAATAAAAAGCGGGCAAAATCCTTTTTCAACTTTACGCACAATTTGATTGCAATCATATCAAGTATTTATTCAGGATCTCTCTCGCTTGTGTCCTCAGTTGCGTCTGCTCTGAAAACGTCTCTCTCTCTCTCTCTCTCTCTCTCTCTCTCTCTCTCTCTCTCTCTCTCTCTTTTCCGCTCGTCGCGATATACAAACACAGCCAAGATCTTATATAAGGAACGAAGACGACGAAGACGACGACGTGGAGAAAAACTCTCTAATTACTCACTCGTGAAGATAAGACGCGCCTTTGAACGACGTTTCACTTTGACGCTCTCCCTTCTCTTCTCCCCGAGAAATATTAATAAAAAGCTGCGATTGTGTATATAGCTCTCGAAAGCGTCTTTGAGAGAAGCGAGAAAGAGAAGAAAAAAAGGGAAACTCTGTTCTGGCGTGCGGTCAGAAGGGGTCGGCAAATTTTTCCTGGGCTTTGGCGAGCAAAAGTGCCAATATTTACGGTGCTTGGGTTCAAGTTGTATGTATGCTTTAAGGCCTTTAAAAGATTTAATCGGTAGAATGTTGTAATATAAGGTGATTAAACGGTAATTTGGTTGTTTGATGCAATAATAGAATTAAGTCGTCAGTTGCTACTTTTTAGGACTAATTTTTAAGACCTTCTTTTCTTTTTAAAGTTTCTTAAATAATAAAAAAATAATTCAAATCGGAGAATACTCCATAATTCACAAAAAAATATTTGCATGCGTTTAAAAAGAAATCTATAGAATCAAAGATAATATAAAAAATAAAAATTCATCCTCAGTCACGTAATTAAATCTGATACAATTCAATGGATATAATCCGATCACTCGTAGCTCCCTTGTACATAAAAGCATAAAACATCCACCCTACCGATCTCCACTTATTGCAATTCTCTCTCTCTCTTTCTCTCTCTCTCTGTCTCTCTCTCTCTTTCTCTCTCTCTCTCTCTCTCTGTCTCTCTCTCTCTCTGTCTCTCTCTCTCTCTGTCTCTCTCTGTCTGATATGCACGCGCGAACTCACGCCAATCAGAAAGCACATCTCATAGCAATCCACCTGAAAAACCGCGTCAACCTCAAGCACGAAACTCAGCCTCTTCGGCATCCAATTCACATCGTTGCCCAACGCCGCCGTTCCGACTTGTTGACGCTTTTCGAACACGTATTAAAATTCAACGAGCGCTCGTTGTGAGCACCTCACTCTCGACCCCTCTTCTCATCTCGTCTCGTCTCTTCTCTGCTGCTACTACCAGCAGTGCTGTCGTTTTGATTAATTACGCCATCGTTCACGTCCCGTCACTCGGCGTTAATCGCATTTAAAGGGCTGCCTTTTTGCAATGCGCACGCACATGCAAATTTATTTTCTCTGCGCTCTCCACGTGACAATTACTGCGTTATCGCGCGTCGAATTTCCCGCTGCGTTTCGTGACTGGCATTCTTAAAATTACGAATGGAGAGTGGAGGATGATAAGAGTTTATAGAGGATGCGTTGGATACGGAGAATTTGATTATGAGTTGGGGAGGTTTAGGCAGATGTGACTTCGGCTTTTTTTTTTCGGGGGGGATTGTGAAAAGAAAGAAGTTGGGTGGTGAAAATATTAGATTATCTATATATGGTAATAAAAAAAAAGAATGTGATGTGGCAGGATGCAAGTACGAAATGAGATAAGTTTGAGATATTAACAATTATTAGAGACCTAAATCTAAATGTGGTATGTCTTGTAGAAATTACTGTGACTATGAAGTTATTATGCTAACAAGTAATTAAGAAAACGTATTAAAACATATAGACAATTAGTACCAGAACAGTCATCCAAAGTTCGTAAGTGTTTATGAGATTGTAATTAAATAAGTGTTATTCGTATATTAGATGACTTCTTAATAGCACCATTAACCCGTAGAGGATTTTATTTTCTATGGAACGGAAAACTTCTACTCTCAAACGACATTGATGACAAACAATTAGAAATGATGATTTATGCAGCAGTATGATAGTGGCTTTATGTTGTAGAACACAGGTAAAATGATTATTGAGAGGTAACGCTGTAATTATGATTTACGATGGAACAGCATGATTATGCTTTGTCTCAACAATGTTTTAATTATCAAACTTATGAGATACATCATCATAAACTGTTAAAGCTTTACAGCTTTCAAACTAAGCTGGAAATAAAAAGTTGACCAGAATAATAATCAATTCTATAAATGATTTATACTTATGTCTTAATCAATCTGATAATTTACAATATTTTAGTAAGACAATTTCAATCTTTCTTTAATGACATCAATACCATCGGCTATCTCCAAAATCAGGATTGAATTGAATCACTTACAGAAACCAATTCTTGACTATGTAACAATTACTTGTAACCTTACAATCTAATGTCATTTCGCAATGTAATATTCGATAAATTTCCTCCTCAACGAACACATCCTTCAAAATCTCCATTTTTATCCGTTATTCTACCTTTAACTTCTCAAGCAATACTTGGATCCTCAGACGGAATCATAACTTTTAACTCGCGGTGGAAATCTTCCCAGTAACAAAAATAAAAAAAAAATCCTCGACCAACCGAGGACTTTTTCTTTCTCCCTCTCATCCTCTCGAAAAACATTTTACGAAGACAAAGTAGGAGACCACACGGCAAAGAAGGACGAGGAAAAAAAGTCCACCTCCACCGACAAAAGCACCGTATCTGGACGTAGAGCATCAATGCTCGGGAAAACTTCGCTATGCAAAGAGCGAGAAAAAGTTCTCCTCTCTCTATCTCCACGGTAATTTGAAATCGCGCGACTCGCACTCGTCAAAGCATTCTATAGCGCCGATATGAAAGCCTCTACTCTCAAGCCTTTCCGTTTTAATTTCTACGCGACTTTGAGAGAGAGAGAGGAGAACTCGAGTACGGAACAAACATCTTGCCCCAGTTCGTAGGCATCCCGCGGCGTAGCGGCTCTGAGGTTTTTCCTTTCGCTTGCATGTGTGTGTATACGGGTGTGCGCGTGCACCTTCGTCTTCGTCGTGCCAGCTGTCGCTGGACGGAAGAGTCCGCTCTTTTTCGACTCGAGAGAGGTAAATCAAATGCCACCGTCATTTTTCATCTCGTGGTATAGTTTTCGTCGTGACCCCGGTGCTACTGTGTTGATAGGTCGGCGAAGGTGGGAAACTCTCGGGAAGTTTTTGGAAGAAGTACGGGTGGAAGTTTTGAGGTCATTGGGTGCAAAATGTATCGCAGGCTGGGGGTAAGAGGAGAGAGGGGTTGAAAGAAAAATGTTTGAAATATTAAAAAAATAACACGTGATTTATGGTTTTTGGAAATATCTCAATTTGTCGTAGATCCGGGTATTAGGGTTTGAGACGGAAGGAATGGGTTGGAATCGGATATGTCGGATATCAATATTTCTAAAAATTAAAAAACAATATTTTATATACAGAGTTCCAATTGTTTCTCCCTTTTGGTTCCTTAAACTTTGTCGCCAAAGCTCATATCCCTCCAACTTCAATCTACCGAGTAAACATTAACTTTTGAAACAAAAATGATGATCCGACACACAGTCAGCTGTTACAGCTTAAACAAGAAAAACAAGATCACTCCGCGTCGCGTACTGTCATTTCCGTTCGCCCATTCACTCCCGCTAAATACAATATCAAGCTCCGCAATCTCGCAACAGAAATTACAACTACTCATCCGAGACAAAAAAACTTGACTTGTCTCCCTCTCTCTCTTTCTCTCAACTCGCGAAAGGATCGGACACAACCTTTATACGAAGCTTGAAAGAGATCGCACGGCCGCGATATTTCTGGAAATGCGTTCTCGATGCCGTACCGATAGGTCGCTCCTCTTCCGGATTCTCCCAGCTGAATGGGGGAGAGACGAAAATGGAGGAAAGACGCGAACGCGCGGAACAATGAACGACGAGAGTGTATGTGTATGTGTATGAGAGAGAGTAAAAAAGAGAAAGACAATGGGAGGGCGAGTTTAACCTAGATTGCGTATGCCTGCACACAATAAAAGATTCTCTCTAGCTCGCTCTTAACGGGTATGTACACTTTCCGCTCAAACACTCGCGAGGAAGAGGAGAAGAAGGAGGCGGTGTGGACGGTACCGATGCTAGAGCAAGAGACCAGGATGCGGCGTGTTTTCAGACGAGCGAGTCGTCGCGTACCTTTTTGCTGCTTTGTTTTAGGATGAGGATGTTCATTTTGGGGGGAGTCTGTTGTGGCTTAAATTATTGAGAAAAATGATTTTCTTTTAAATACATTTTGTGGACTTAGGAATTGTAATTTAATCGATTTTCACATATATTAGGTTTTGTCATTGCGTAAGGGTACCAGGAATATGAAAACTTCTATGCAGAAATTTTAAATTCATTTGTTTTTTCTATAGATCTAGAATCGACAATAGCTAATTATTTTTGTAGAGCAGATTATTGACTGTATACTGATCTTCTATTCCATTCAGTATATTATGAATATTACTAAACGAAAAATTATCTTCTCTTTTTACTCGTACTTTCGTATTTTTCTTTTCATTATGAGATACTAATTTACTATTTAGTCTTTGTAGCAATGTATCAGTATAACTTCTTTGAATTTCTTTTGCAGTAATACCATGAAAATACTTTTTTTAAATAATTAATCAATAATACTACCGCATAACGATAAGAAGCTTTTAATATTAAAAATAATGAGTATCGATGTTATATATACATGGAAATAATTATTTTAAAAACCCACCTTTGGGAAAGAAAGCTCAGTACAATTTAAACACACAAAATTCATTCCAAACCTTTTTGTCCCGTATAAAGAAAACATTTCGTCTTTAGTCCCACACATACACACCATAATCGATCGTCTAATTCCATTATCTCCGCGTGCGCCGTCGTGTCTCATTAACAAAATAAACCTCGAAATTATCGGCCGATCGATAAACCGAACTACTCTTGTCCCGTTGTCAAAGCTTCTCCTCCTTCCCTCGTGCACTTTTCCCGAAATAAAAAAAAAAAAAAAAAAGTAACGCGGACACACGACAGAGACACGAGCAACGGCAGCAGCAACGCATCGCGGCGCGCAGCGTCAACAACAGGAAGAAGAACAAACTGACGGACGAGCGAGCTGCTCTGGCTCTAGCCTTTATGCATCCGACCAAAGAGACACACACGTATACATATATACATATACGTGTGTATAGCACATAGACATAGAGAGAGAGAGAGAGAGAGGGACAGAGACAGAAGCACAGAGAGAGAGAGCGACACACACACACACAAAGAGAGAAAGCGGCCGCTTTAAGAGCTTTTAAGCCTAGCGCTCGGTGCGCTAAGCCCGGATTTATTCCCTGACCTGTTTACAGGGCGCGGAAGGGTGAGAGAGGCAAGGATGGAGGGAAGGGGTAGGGAAAAAACAATTGACCCCCGCCGACGCGGCCTCATTTACAAAACCGTCGGGGCAGCCGCCGACGCCGCCGCCGCCGCCGCTACCATGCGATCGACGGGTAGAGAGGGAAGAGTATCGGCCGATGCAAATGCCGCCAAGGCGATAACGCGAGTGTCGGGCGTAGGGTTTTTTTCTTTTTTTTTTTTTTTTTAAATCACGTAATCCGATGGGCTGGCAGGAGGATTAATATTATACGGGGACGGTTGGGAGCATTGTGCGAGATAAATTGAAAGAATAAATAACGGAATAATGGCGCGTGTGAGGCTTTATCGAGAGTGAGAGGTTTCTTTGAGAGAGGAAGACAGAGATAGACAGAGCTGGATTTTTGTGGTCTTTGTGTGGTTGTCGTGGTTTTTTTGGAAGAGGGGGGGGGGGTAAGAGAAGGGATCGAGTAATAATGACGCGGTAGGTACATGTGTATGGACGAAGGGATTGTGGAACGAAGTGATCAAGGATTTTGTTGAAGAGATGATAAAATATATCTCTTTTAACGGATTATTCCGTTTGGATGATGTTGCATTAGTGAAGTGTATAATTACTTATTATAATCAAATATATTTCAGATAATTCGTTCTATTTGTAAATTACGTCAGATGTATTATTCAATTAACTTGAGAAATTGACTTAGGGCTAGTGTTTGGACTTGTTATTTCTTCTTAATTTCGTGCATTAAATAACTAATCGCGCACCAGGTTATAAAGTCGCCCAAAAATATCAAGAAATCTTCTTAAGTTGTTCTAGACAAGTTATTCGTATACTAATGCCAAAGTAAGTGTCCGGCGTCTCTAAGACTCTATCAGATAATATCGGGGCTGAACCGGAGCGCCGTTACTAAAGAGCTTACAAATATCTTTCCAATATTGTCAATAGCAGTTTTGTCAATATCCAAATCATATTTTAACCAAATGTGTGAAAAAAATTCGTAAACTTTAAAGTAATTATGAATTGAATTGCATATAGAAAGTGTTGCCGAGTTTCTATGAATCAGTAACGAAAAAGTGCAACAAGACTAAACAATACGAATTTTTACGACGTAAATATTAAACGAAGACTATTACAGAAGATCAGTCATCTGCATAGCAAAATATGACCATAACCAAAAACGTAACAATGGAAAATCTTTTTTACTTCTTTTGAGAAGAGAAACTTTTCAAGTCCACAAAAGCTCTCTAGACCCACTCACGAAAATCTCAACAACAGCATTGCTCTCTTCCAACGACAAACCACAACACCGTTCCACTAGCTTCATCTTGACGACATTCAATTTGGAATCGGTAGAATGCGCTTGAGCTTGCGCGCGGGCACCTCTAGTAACGCAGCTCAGCCAGAAAGAAAGAACACCTCTCACCATCTCGGCATTATCGCCGCGAAAACACTCGGACAAAAACTTCATTGAAGTTTTTTCGCAAGCGAGCACGCGGATGTCATTCTGGAGAAGTTGTGCACGGGCGCGTGGAAAAAGAAGGAAACTAATTAGCCCCACCCCTGCGTGAAAAGATCGTCGCGTGAATGGTCGGACTACTCTTCTTTCGTCTCCTTCCTCTTCTTCGTCGTCGTCTTGTTCCCATGGAGTTCTCACTTTGTTTTCTTCTCTGCCTTCTTCTCTTTCTGCTTCTTTAACGCTGTGCACCACCTAGTCGTCGTTGTCGTCGTCTTTTTGTTCAAAGCTGTTTTTCTCCGCTCTGGCTTTTGGATTTTCCAGAGCTTTCTTTGCATTTCCCTTTCCTTCTTTCTCTCTCTCTCTCTCTCTCTCTCTCTCTCTCTCTCTCTTTTCCTCACGGTTTTGTAGCAGGCGAGCGCAGAAAGCTGCATTGTGATCATTGTTAATTGTATTTAACGAATCTTGAAGATGAAGGCACCAACGCTGTTCTGCTCAGTTTGGCTTCGTTAAGTCTCAATTCTTCTGCTAGATTTAGCCATCGTCGCTTCGCAGTAAACATTGTTTAATAAGATTTCATTTCCATGCAAATTAGCGACGATTATTTGGTTAATTATCTGTTTTAGTTGTTAACTTTGTTAACCTTTATTTCGAAGAATTTGTAACTAAAATTATTTTTAGAAAAGTAAATGGGGCATATAATACTCAGTAAAACAGTACATTCTATACTGAAATTATTTAATTTTAGAAAAATAGTCGAATAACAAAGAGAAATTCCTTTTGTTTTATTACAGCATCCTAACTTTTGTGTGACAATGACTGTTATTCAAATGTTTGGATATACTAGACATATTGTTAAATATAGTAAGATTCTTTTATTTTGATCGTGGTCTATTTATATGTAATTACTTAAAGATGAACTGAAGCATTATAAACTGTTAAGTCATTTCTATCGCGCTCAAATAAGACCATTTAGTGCGTACATTCATTAAAAACTATTATACTGATTATGACATTTAAAAGGCATTCTTTTTGCCGAGTACGATAATCTTCGTATAGTGAATATTTCTTCTCTTAAAAGTTCGTCTCTCACTTCTGTTTTTGATGAAAAATTATCCTTGCATAATCTGATACATAGTGGTGCAGAGAGCTCCTTTTCCGAATCGAGTACTATTTTTAATACGTAATTAAATTATCCTAAAATCAATGATAATTTTATTATTCCTTTATATGCTGAATGCATTAAATATATATATAATTGATGTCAAAAGACAAAAATACGCAAAGGCAATAAGAATCTTACTCAATAAGAGTAAAGTTCAATAAGAGTATTCAGACTTTACATTAATACATTTTATTGATGAGATTATTCATATATATATATATATATATATATCTCTTTGTCATTTATATTATTAACAATACTGACATATAAAAATAAATATTAATCGACAATGGAAAAAGTGGCATTTGAACCACTCCTACTAGAACAATCGAAAAACCTCTTAGACATAAGCAGCAACGAGCAAGACGAGAACGCGGAAGAGCTGGAGCAGCAGCAGTAGCAGCAGCAGTACAGCCCATCGTCTTTTCTGTTTCAGCACGGGGCGGGAAAAAGAGCCTAGCAGATTTGCGCAAGAGGATTTCCACGAGCAAATTGAAGATAGACTTAAATTTGCCCTCTACGCAAAATACCGTGCGCGAGTGGGCGCGCAAGCGCGTTGGAAAAGTCGAGCTGGAATTTATTTTATACGTTGGCGAAAGATAAAGAGAGAGAGAGAGAGAGGAAGGCTAGAGACAAAGTCGACGACTGGAGAGGCTAGAAAAAAGGTCAACTCGCTGCACGCAATTAAGTCCGCGCCAGACCCTAAGATCTCGCGTAGATTTTACACGTAGAGAAAAAGAAAACTAGAGAGGGGAAGAGAGAGATTTTTACCCACTTTACTAAATTAAATCTCAGCTATCGAAACAATCTATTTTCTATTTGGTTGGTATCTTGGTTGAAGGGTGTTGGTGGAGGCAATTTATTTATTTCTTACTCAGAAAAATAATTGATTACTTGTTGCAATTTATAAGGTAAGTAATGAGTAAAGTTCTCCAATAAAATTGGTGAAATAATAGTTTAGCAGTGATAAGTATGATTCTCGCACCAGTATCGAACTGTACTATTTGAAAAAATAAATATAACTTACTTCATCCGCTTCTAAAACCACAAAATCATCAATTCATTCAATCATAAAATATTTACTTCAAGAAATATTTATTATCCACAATCATAATTGTTCACTCTTATAAAATCCTATTCATATTCTGTTATAAAAAGATTACAATTCCTTTTAATACAGCGAAAAAAGTCTCGCCTTCTACAACAATAAAATCTTATCTAGCAGAAAATCGCCTCCAAATTATTTCGAATCTATTGTGCACATCGCATCTCTTTCCTCTCCCGAGACCTCACAATTACACCACTGACCACAGACCAAATCCGAGAGGCGAAAGAGATAAATTATAATTAAGAGCTCGCCTGATTTACGCCGCATGAGTGCTCATAAAGTTGCGCGCATTGACTCGAATTTCACTTAGGAGCACGAGCGCGCGCTGCTGCTCGCCACCGCAGCAAGAAAGAAGGTGATGAATTTACAAGAATACGTTAAAAGCTGCTCGGACGCGGCGGCGAACCGCGCCCCCATAAAAGCTTTTTTATCGCGCTCCGCTCGACCAGGGCGAAAAAAGAAAGTCAAAGGCACGCGCGTAGAGGCGCAGAAAAAATAGAGAGAAAAAAAAAGAGAGAAGGCTCGTGGGTAAAGAGGAAGAGAGAGAATGATGGCAAAGAGAGTATACGAAGAATACAGAGGAATTCCTTTTTGCGGGTGAGTTGTCTTAACGGTCGCCAGAACAACAATTGCGCGTGGGCGCGCATCGTGAAATCAGTGCGTAATGAAAGAAAGCGATCGGTGGAAAATTGACTAGGAGAGCGCGCGAGCGCGCTAAGAAAAAAACGATACTCCCGATACGCTGCAGTAAATTGCGTTATTGGTCCGCGTAGCACTTGAGCAATCATGACGATTTTTTTTCTCCTTTTTTTCGTAACTGAGGCTGAAACATTGAGTCGATTGGTTTAAAAAGAGCGCGAGCAGAACGAGACGAATAAGGAAACAAGGAAATTATTTTTTTTTTACGGTTGATCGAACTTGTACGTCTGCGCCTATATCGTTGCAATATAATGAACGATTTGTTTTGCACAGACTTGAATATACAGAATTTTCTGGGGACTGTATTTCCAGGATTGCTATTTGCATCTAATGGAACATCTAAAGTTGATCAGCATATGCGCGTAAACAAGGGCTCGAGTTACGTATACGATTACATGCGCTGATACATTGCAAATTAACTCTCGATAGTTACTAATGCTAATTCTAATTACTTAGCAATTAAGATTCTAAGGGATAGCGTATATATTGGTAGAACCCAAGGGCGGGTATCAATGTATGGGCAAATTCGATAATTATAATTGCAATTTCTGATTTAGAGACAATATCATGTTTTTGTATCAAGATAGTTGGCATGTTAATACATTTTCTTAACGAAAAAAAAAAAAATTTGTCTAACAATTGTAGCACGATACAAAATGAAATAATACATGAACTTTTTTGAGCTTTTGACAAAGTGTTACAGCTTAACGTAACCTCGACATCTTTGTTGACTATTAAAAGCAAAATAGAAAACTACTACATCAGCTACTCGATTATCTCATAAACATTTAAAAACATTGATAAACAAAATCAAAAGCAACAGCGCATCCTCGCTATAATCGAATCTCTTAACAAAACATGACACCAACGTATCACCGCATAATGTACACTCTTCCCCCTCTCCCTTCCGCTTTTCCTCCTGTTCTCGTGTACACCGATCAATGCAAAATAAGACGACGACAGCGGTGTGCAACAATTCGCAAGAAGTTCACGCGAAATAGCCGGGTATTACCGGGGCGGGGAAAAAGTGCGCGTGATGAGCATGTCGACGACGACGACGACGACGACGCGCGTCTCTCCCTCTCCTCTCGGTGAGAGAAAGGTTTTGCATAACGTAATTCCCGCGGCCGATACCCCTGCGTTACTTTCTTTTTCTTTCCGTTGGAAGTTTTTCTCTTTCTTTGTGTAGAAGAGAGGAGAGAGGGAGAGGAGGTTTTTTTTAAACTTTTTTTTTCAACGATTAATGGAGCGAGCTGTGGAGGTGACGGTAGCGGAATTATAGGATCAACGGGTGCTTTTGAGTTTTTGGAGAGAGAGAAGAGGAAGAAATGGATGGAATTGGAGTTCAGGTTACTTGGTGTAGGGAGATGAATATCTAATTTATGATTGGTTTCGTTTATACAAATATTGTGGTTGATGTAAATTATAACTTTTGTGGTTAGATAATAAATGGGGTTTGTCTAATAAATATTAAATTTGAAACAAGGTAAGCAATTTTTTTCAAACTATAAAATTCAAAATAAGAATTCTCGTACAATTGAGTTTTTTTACTTCAATATATATCATCAGGAATATATTCGTCTCAACGAATAACCATCCTATTCATAATTACCGGATTAAACGCAAATATTGAACGGTCATATAATACACAGCAGATAAAATAATGTTTAAGTAACATGCCACCACATGCGAAACTATTCGAAACGTCGAAACAACGAGAGTATCGGAGTGTGTCAGTTACCGATGCGCGTGACACCCGTTTAATTTCCAGAAATTCTCGAAAATTTTCCTGTCATTTTCCACCTGTCAATAATTAAGCCAGTCCTGTCAGAACAATCCGTGGCACTGATCGTGCATGGACACCAAGGCGAGCGGAAAATCCATGTGAAGAATTATGTAGATTCTTGTATGTGTGTGTGTGTTCGCGCAGGGATTGTGGCGGAACACTTCCGGTACAGTGACCCGTCAATTTTTCGGATTGTCATTCCATTTGTATTTGTCATGGATGAATGGTCAACTGGTTGTGGAAAGGTTCGCTGCGTGCATAATTAATTGTTTTTGCCAGAAGTCAATTGTATATGTATATATGTGAGATGACATCTGTGGATTTCCGCATACACATGTTGTCACTTTAATTGAGAGGCAACTGTTTGATATCTGGAAATAGCTTATCTGTTCACATGGAATTTTCTAGTCAAGTGATTTTTATTGTAAAAATAATATCACTATTGGGGTACTGCCATAACAATATAAATTCGTATAAAAAGATACAGAAATATAGCGAATACTATGAAAAATATGTGTGTGTGTGTATATATATATATATATATATATATATATATATATACACAAACACACACACACACACACA
>JAYJLV010036285.1:0-25730 GCA_036873485.1 Torymus texanus
GAGTGTGTGTGTATATATATATATACATATATATATAGAAAGACATGTATGTATGTATAATCTGAGAGTATAGGCGTTTCTTCTTCTTCGAGTCAGCTGGGCGACGCGGATGTAATGGTTTACAGTGGCCCCGGCAAACAATCTGTGTAATATAGGCAAAAAGTCTTTGTGATATTTACGATGATGATGATGATTATGATGATGAGAGATATGATATGATATGAAAGAGAGAGAAATATGTGATAAGTTTGTGTTTGTTTTACATAATGTAATGCACGCGAGATATATATACTTTTTTTGCGCTTTCTTCAGAGTCACTGCTGCGAGCGAGCTTCGGATATATTATTATAATAATAATAAAGGACGTTACGTTTTTCGAATTGCTCTGTGCGCGAGGCCCGGCATTGTAATGACGTGTGTATATATATGTGTGTGTTATTACGATATATAAACATACACGGGAAAAAAAACACCTTTCTTTTCAAATTTGTCGCTTTAGCGCGTCAGATAACTTTGCACGTCGATTACATTTGTACAAAGGCAGTCGTCTTCGTCTGGACGACGAGATAATATCTTCCTCTTGTTAAGAAACAAAAAAAGGATCCCTTTGGTCAATTGATACTAAACGATTCTGAGAGATGCTGCGCGTCGATTTTACCTATGTATACGATGTATTTATTCAAAGCCACGAGAAAGCCTTAAACTGACGAGAGGATACGTACACTTAGCAAAAAAAAAGAGAACTGTTTTTCCTTTTTTTCGACAGATATATAAATATATTTGTGCAAAATAATTCTGCTTTAGCAAAGAAGACAAGCAAAAGAAGAAAGAATAATATACGCATTTGCTAACTTTTTAGTACGGACTTAGCGTGTTCAGCCTTCGCACTAGCATTTACATATACATATATATATTTTGCAAGCTTCGAACGTGCATAAGACTTCGGTGGATAAAAAGCAGAAGTACACTGACTCACGTACAAATATACAACAAACTATCGTTTCGCGTTCCCCGCCGAACGCGCGGTGCCTTGCTTGAATCTGGTTTTCGTTGATTCTTCGAAGAAACAAAAAAAGAACACGTAGCTCTGAAGTCAATATATACATATATGTATTGTACACTTGCTTTGTCAGATAATGCGCGAAGAGTAGCTGTCCTTTGTGCGATTTCTTTTTCAGTTTCGTACGTGCATTATTATACATAATACATACAGTATATCACACACATACAAGTCGCTGCTAATATACATATAAAGAAGCGCCTGATTTTTGTATGAACATAATCATTGTAGATGACGAAGAAGAATCCGTGTCGAAACACCTGCTGTACTTGACAGTGAGCGAAGTATATAATGTGCGATTCACTGAGAACAAAGTATAATGGTTTAAGGTGGTTGTCGTGAGGAATAACTCTCGCTTGACAATTTCCGTATCGTTTGTAATTTTTAAACGCGTTACGCGTCTAATACTTTATCAGCGTTATATATTTACTTGGTCTAAGAACAGTCCTGAGAATTATGCCGTATATTTCACGGCTCGGGCATTCAACGTCAAAATTATCGTAATCGTTTGATTTCCGTATCGATAAGGGAAAAAAAACCTAATGTTGTCAATATATGTCTACGTTATGCTGCAATTGTTCATTGCATATATATGGTGCAAAAACACTGTTGAGAAAAGAAAAGATGCCAAATTACTCTAGTTTTTAAAAATAAACGCCGACCTTCGAACTGACAAGTATATTAAACGACAACTACCTTACATTTATAGCTTTTTCCAAAGCTAGAGCTTAAACTATCAAGTAACTACCGACAATCTGCACAGGTAACTTTCAAAACATGATAAAAGTATATAACAAAAAAAATGTTTGTTTCTCTTTATCTTTAAGAAAAAGAATAAAAATAACAAAAAACAACCTATATATATTGAGACTGTGGAGAGAATGAGAGGAGGCGCCGTTTTGTGCAAAAATAAAATTACCTAAGATTTAAGGACCGCGATCTAGTTAATGTATTTTAAAAAAAGAAATTTACGAATAAATTTTATTAGTATATGAATTTTATGTTCCTGCGGGCTGTTTAACAGCCATCCGAGCGATCTCCTTGCATAACAACACATTCGCGTGGATTGCTGATATTAACGTAGAATGTGTAAATATTTATATATATACATGTAAAAGCACACACACACACACAGAATGAGCGCGCGCACGAGCGAGCGCGCCAGTATAATGTAATATGTATGTACAATACACCATGAGATTTATTTGGATCGTTAAGACAGAGCCGGATAAATATTATAATCCTATAAAAAAAGTGTATAAAAGTATAATGAACTCGTTTGATTTTTCAAGCGACGGAAAAGATTGTAATTGTAAAATTATATTTTAAAAAATGATGAAAACTACATTGTATTTTACCAGAAGTCGAAGATCATTCTTATTTATAAGTATGTAAAAAGTTCGCCCAATTATATATATATATAGTATATCACGTACCACGTTGCTTTACTTTAACAGAAAGCTCGTAGACTGCTATACCAATATTAACGATCTTCGCCTCGTGTTTTAATTATAATACGATAAATAAATTATAGTATCAATAAAGTGAATATTGTTATACTTTATTTGAATTACCAAGTATCCCAACGTTTAAATACATGAAATACTTTTCGTTATATTGCTCACTATTGAGAAACATTGTTACTGGCAGTCCCAAAATATATTCTGCATATTTAATTTGTAATTATCTAATTACCATCATTGAATTCAATATTTTTTTCATATCAAATAATATTTTTGGATTTCTTAATAATTTTCGTAATAATAGGTAAATATTTAAGTAGAGAATGATTGAAAGTTTCTATTAAAATATTGGAAAACGTGCCACTTTATAACAACAAGTAGTTACAAGATTCTTATCGTCTTAAATTAGGTTCAACAAATATCAAACAATTGTTTTACGTGGTATGGAAATACGAAACACCTTTCACACTTGAATAAATATTGGAATAATAGGTTTATTCTATCACTATTGCCATCTCTATGATACTGAAAGAACTATCCTGAGACTGCACGCAGCTCCGTCGATCCTACATTATAGGCATGCAAAAATGATACGATATATCCTATATATATACACTAGCGAGTTTGAACTTAAAAGCGGCGTGTGTGTTGCAGTGAACTCTAGTGCGCGAGGCCTGCACACGGCCGTGGCGGGAAAAGTAGCAAATAATTTGTTTTTCTGTTGTTTACCGAACTCAAGTTAAAAGTTGTAAATATGTCGTTCGGTGGATTTGTCTCGACCACCCCGGCCAGCTCGGCATTCTCCTTTGGTACAGCTACTTCCGCCGCGGCAACGCCGATAAAGCCAGGTAACTTTCGACAGTGTACTTATAGGTTATGTGGTATTTGTTTAATGACGTTTGTTGAGCAATGTGATGGTAATAAATGAAATGTTATTGAGGCTTTAGTTTAGGTGTACATTTTTATTAGGATTAGTAACATATCTTAATATTAAATTTAAAAATAGGATGGTGAATATTCATTGATTTAATGCTTATAACTACTCATTAGATTATTTTATTTAAACATTCAATCTCTAGTGCTGTTGCTTGTTCTACTTAATGAATCTGCTGATTTATCTCTTCTTAGTAAAGGTTTGCGTGATCCAGCGCAATTGGGATCACATCCATCACCTTTTTGTAGACAATTGTAGTATTTCTTCTTCCAACGTTTCATTAAAAGTAGAGTAATGCAACAGAGCAAAAGAAGAGCAAGAATAATAGAAACAGCTATGATGATAATTGCTGTATGACTTAGAGGCAAAAATTTTGTTGCTTTGTTTATGAAATTATCTGGTACAGATGTTACTTGTATGTCAATTTCATAAACTTCGATATTGGGTTTTTTGCTTGACGAAATATCATGACTAGCAACATCCATAGGATCTTGATTTAAAATTTTATCAGACATGGATTCTAGATCTGGTATATTATCCTGTTGAGAAATTTTTGTTTTATATATTAAAAAATTTAATAAAATCATAATTGAAAATTACAATTCATTTTTTAATTATTTTTCTCACCATTTAAAAGCATTAATAGAGCTCAGACAGAATTAACAATTCCAGCTTCAACTATTTCCTGTAAAACTGTCAACATTTATTTATAGGTTTGTTTATTTAGAACTAATATGTGAAGCTGCACATGTAAATTATATACTAGATGCTCTAGTTTTTTTATCATTTAAAAATTGAAGGTAACAAATTTGGAGTATAAATGTAAAATAAATTGAAACCTTATTTATAAATGTAATATTCTTGATCAGTCTTATTTTTATCTTGTTTATTAAATAATATTTTTTTCATTCAGCTGGATTCGGGACTGGAACAGGAGCATTTGGTTTTAGCACACCAGCCACTTCAACCACATCCTTATTTGGTACACCAGCTGCTACGCAGCAGCAAGCACAGCAGCAGCAACAGCCTCAAGCGAGCGGATTTGGAACTGGTACTGGGAATTTTACTAATACATTTAGTACTCCAGGAACGACCAATTTTGGATTTGGAGCAAGTTCAGGAGGATTTGGCGCAACACCAGGTTCAACATCAGCATTTGGTTTAGGTTCAACAGCACCTACAAGCAGCACAATTGGGGGTAATACAGGTTTTGGAAGTTTTGGAGGATTTGGTGCGACAGGGGCTGCAACTACCTCTGCTCCATCTTTATTTGGAGGTTTTGGCACAACAAATACTGCCCAGCCCTCTGCATTTGGAGGATTTGGAGGATTTGGAGCTAAACCTGCAACTACTACTGGCAACACTGGTTTCGGAGGATTTGGTGGTAAATTGTTTTTATTAATTCTTTTGTAGATAAGTATGTTCACCATACACACTATAGTAAATTACTTTTTATATAAACTTTTAGCAAATACTTTTGGCTCTTCATTTGGTTCAAGTTTAACGCAACCGCAACAACAACAATTACAGCAACAACAACAGCAACAACAGCAGCAGCAAAATCCAAATACAATATCTGAAGCTCTGTACAATGCAGTTTTCAATTGTCAACTGTTTAATGATGAAAGAGATAATACTATTGCTAGGTGGAATTTAATTCAAGCATTGTGGGGAACAGGAAAAGCATACTATTCTGCAAATGCACCACCGATAGAATTAAATCAAGAAAATCCATTATGTAGATTTAAGGCTATAGGATATAGTCGAATGCCAGATGCTGATAATAATGACGGTTTACTTGTACTTTGTTTTGCAAAAAAGGAACAAGAATTGAAAGATGGAAAGCAACAAATTATAGCTTCATTAGGTCAAATTTTGGGCAACAAGCCCAATCTTACTGTAGCTGTAGATAATGTAAAATCATTGGGAGAACAGAAAGGCCAAGTTACCATATTTGTTACGGAAAAAGGCGTTACAGGATCTCTTAGAAAAATACCTGCTAATGAATTATATGCCTATTTCACGCAAAATATGCAAAAACAGCAACTAACACAAATGGGAGTAGAAAATTTATATCCTTGCGTCAAACTAGATCCTGCACAACTCAAAGAGTATATGGAAAATCCACCTTGTTCCATTGATCCAAGATTATGGAAACAAGCTCAACTTGACAATCCAAATCCAGAACATTATATTCCAGTGCCAATGATTGGTTTTCAGCAAGTTAAACACAGATTAAAATGTCAAGAGGAAGAAACATCAAGGCACAGAGCTTTCCTCGATATGGCAGCAGAAAGTATACAAGGTTTACAAAGACAACATACAGGAACACAAGCGAGATTAAAAGAACACAGAAGAACGCTTTTAGAACTGCAGCATAGAGTGCTTCAGGTAATTAATTTTTTGCTTTTATAATCGGTCAGTGTCAACTAATACTGGAATAACTAAAAAAAAATGAAATATAAGCGTTGTGAAAATTGTATTATTTAATACACTACACTAGCAGTGTCTATGCGCGCTTCGCGCTCTATCGTGGGCCAATCAAATTTTATATGTCCATTTCAAATCGACCAATCACAATCATTGGAGGTGACAATCTCAAGTTCATCTCTTTTTTATATAGGAATCTTTTGTCAAAGATAATTTAAAACGTGTTTTAATTTTAGGTGTTGGTACGTCAAGAAATCACGAGGAAAATTGGATTTTCATTGCAACCGGAAGAGGAAGCGTTAACCAATAGGTTTGAGACAATGCATTCGCAAATCAGTGCCCCAACACAATTCAAAGGTAGAATTAGCGAAATGTTATCACAGTTAAGAATGAGAAGACACACGGACACGCAAAATCAAGAAAGGTATACCATGGATCCTATAGCTCAAGACGATATCAAAACGGTAATACAAGTTGCTTATCCATTATTTTAATTAAATTTTTCGTACACTAATTTGATTATTTTCTTATAGTATCTTAATATGGAGCAACAAGGAATGGGTCAACTAATTAACACAGTTAATGCAGATTTGGAAAGTCTGAAAATAATAAAAGATGGAATGTCGGAACTTGTATCAAGTCACGGTCCTACCTCATGAACTATATAAATTAATTTATTTTTTTACTTTAAATGCCGTAATAATGATTACTACAAAGTTTCTCAGAACTAAGATTTGTATAAAAGTTTTCATGTGATTTTCCCGTTAGCGTTAATTTTGTTGAATAAGCTGTTATATGGTTTTCTTTTAAGAATATTTGTAACAATAAAGAGGAAAAGGAGATTGGAAAGAATAATAAGATTTTTTTTAATACATAAACAACACTATATGTATAAATAAGGCTTTCTTTTATTGAACAAATTGACATAGCTTTTTAAGTTTCCTGACACATTTAATAAGGCACTTTTTTTGTGAAATTCCACTTTACAATTGATATTTTGTTTAACGAATATTCTCATATACAGATATATCTATATACATACTCTTACCCCCCACACGCACATACGAAGCGCGGCACTCAGACAAATGTCAACGGCGTTCGTCTAAGTGTCGTGCTCCCTATTTACCGTTTACTTTCTTTTTTTTTTAGTACAAAAATTATGAATTTTCATTTCCTCTTCGAAGAATAATAACAATTCCAGCACGGAAGGCACTGTTAAGGCACTTTTTCGAGGTACAGCGACTACCAAATCGAATCATTCGATTTGCTAGTCGCGACCAGTAATATATATATCTATATAACAATTTTTTTTTTTAATTTGTTTCGTCACATTGTATACGTCAAAATCAACGAGTATTTCTTTTTTTCTTTCATTCATTTCTTTTAGCATCGTTGGAAGTGTACCTTCTATGCAAGAGTTACAATATCTTCCCCTCTCTTCCACTCTCTCCTTTTCTACCTCCTACCTCTCTCTCTCTCTCTCTCTCTCTCTCTCTCTCTCTTACTCTCTTTTTCTTTTCTCTCGACGACCATAATCTTTCTCTCGAGCCAACGTAGTATGTATGTACAAACAAGAAGCGCGTACGCGCTTCTTCAACCCTCGTGAGCAAGTTATAGCGCTCGTTCGTTTATTTTTGTTGCTGTCAAGAAAAGAAAAGAACAATATTATATATATGTATATAACGGACCTACATAATCATCATCATCATCATCAATCAGCCTCTTCGCAGTACAAACAACAGCAATTAAGGCCGTGGTAGTAGTAGTACACACTAGATTGTAATATTTGGCTTCTGTGGTCAGTGCGCATCTATATATAGCCATTATAACTTTCATTTGGTCCACCTGCGGTTCACACCGCGGCGCGAGATATCTTTCCCCTCACACCCCCAATATAACAATATAAACAGCCTCGTATACACGTGAATATACATATCTATATATCTACATGTCATCTCCCATGTTACATCGACATAAATTACACAAGCAGAAGATTTACTTAAAAAAGGAATAAAAAGGGGAAAAAAAAAGAAAAAAAAAAGACAAAGAGAACAACAAAACAACAACGAAAGGAACCGTGCATACACGTATCATAAAAGAGACTATTCACACGGAGCATCTCGCGCACGCGAGTGTTCGCGCGCAGTATACATAAGATTAGGTATATATATTTATATTAAAATATAATCCTCAGCTTATAAGACTCATCATCGTCGTTATATCACTGCGCGCGCAAGCACTTACGTGACTACACCATATAAAAACATATTATAGGTAAATATAGCAGCAACCGCGATAAAAGACCGCGAGCTATTAACAAGAGAATAACAACCGAAGATCAACGAGCGGGTTAGGTCATTTGTTGATGGTCAAATCGAGTGGTAAATCCTGCTCCATATCCGTGGGCAGACATTCCGCGGCTTTGGCTCTTAAATCCTGAGCACAGGTGTTGGTAGGCTCGGTTACCTGATGAGGTTGCTGTTGCTGTTGTTGTTGTTGGCCACTACCAGACCACATATTCTGCAAGCTATACTGTAGATCAACAGATGCGAGGAGATGTCGAAACGGTGATTTTAGAATAAGATCCGATAGGATTTTTGTCTTTTCTAATAGCTTATCATTGTCAGCATGCCTACAGCATTTATGTTTACAACAACATTCACTGCTACTCGTCGCATCACTAGCTGGTTCTTGTTGTAGAAGCATCGTTGAGGAATAAGAACTATTAGCAGGTGGTGGCGATTGCATATGTGGTGGTTCAGCACGCTTGATAACAGAGTTACGGACAATGTCACAGCCAGCTTCTTTCTTCAATGGTGTACTGTTGACAATTGACTCGATGTTCCTGTAGTCAACGCCACTGGCAGCTTTATCCTCGCTCTTAATCGGTGTTGATTGCATACCGATCCTTGGAGTTGCAGCCATTAGGTGGTCTGGTGGTGATGCTGGTGCACAATGTTTCATATCGACGGGGTACGTTGGGGTTGGTTGTTTTAAAGAGGCTAGTGGGTAATCGTCGTAGATGGAACCACGGCTGTAACGACCGGACGTCGTCGTGGCCGTTGTTGTGTGTGCCTCGTGCTCGTAGCTGCTTTTAGAGGAGGATAAGGATAGGGAAAGTGATAGAGGTGAGGATGAGGACATGGTACGTTGAGTGCTATTGTTCCAGTCGACAAGTTTCTGCTGATCGTCGAAGCTCGTAGAGGAGGTGGCTTTCGGACTGTCGCTGCTGTAAAATTAAAATCGTACCTTATTATTAATCACCGTTCTTTATATACTTCTCTTAAAATTTTCTATCAATAGAATCGTCAATTAAAATTACCTTATAGAACCAACGGATGTGCTTGTTGTCGTGTTGCTACTACTCTCCAAGCTCGAATCTTTCTTATCCGAATCGGACCTCGGGCTTTTAACCGGCGTCGTGTCCATGATCGAGGTCGTCGTTACAACAGCGCTGTTATTATTAGCCATCTGCATTGGCTCTTCGAAACTTTTATCCTGTCCTTTATCGTTGTTGTTGTTCACGTAATGCCTGTACGTTTTAACGTGTTTCCTAAGTGACGACGGATCGGTATACCTTTTTGGACAACCAGGTATCTTACAACAGTATGGTTTGTCGACAGCGTGGGTACGAGTATGTTTGAAACGATCGGACGAGTTGGAATAAGCTTTGTTGCAACCGGGAACAGGGCAGACATAGGGACGTTCTCCAGTGTGTGAACGAGCGTGGATTTTTAAGTTTTCAGCGCGACTGAAGGACTTGGAACACTGGAAACAGCGATGTGGCTTTTCGTTCGTGTGCGTTCGTACGTGCACAAGCATTTTGTACCTGCAGAAGAAGAAAATAGGAAAAAATGAAAATATGATGAGTGATATAGTAGTGGAGGTTATATTGGAATATGCACATGTGTTATAGAGCACGTTTAGCAACACGTGTGTAAGCATACGTTAGAGTTATTCTATAGTTATTATTTTTTCTTAGTCACGCCGCGTGGATATAACAAGTTGCTTTTTCAGCTTGAGATATTTCATTTCGCTGCGGTCGCGTAATTTTACGAGTTGCTTGGTAAACGTGGATATATATTTAGTTGAGTATATAGATAATATATATTATATATAGTTATTATCGGTCAGATAAAAAAGGAAAAGAAAAATTTTTTTTAACGATCTTTGTATCGGTAACACGCAACTTTATACGAGCCGCGTCAGAATTTTAATGTCCCATCTTAATGATACAGGCGTTATCCGTCGATTTTTTGGGTTAATTACGGTTTAAAATTCCATAAAACGCCCATAGGTATATAGTCGGCAAGTGAAAAGCATATCGTATATATATATGTATACCGAAAGCAATTAAATTACTGATTTATGTGTATATACATATCGAAAATGTTGATAATTACCTGGCATTGAAACCGCGTTCGCCTCGTTGACAACCCTCCCAACCACAGTAGAACAGTCCCCTGGCGCCAGCCGAAGCATGGACCTTTTGTACATGATGAACCAGATCGTCTAAAGACGTAAACCACCTGCCGCAGTTCTTCCATCTGGAACATAACGAAAAACATATACAGAGTTAAAACGATTTTTCGGTACAGAAAGTTCGCGAATCCATTCGCAATATATATAAAAGATATAAAAGATATATAATCGTTGACGTCAGATCTCGCTCTTTATATACCGATACTTTAATTAAGCTCTTAACATTGGCTGTATACGCTCGTAAACCCACGCTATAAAAGATCATTGAAGTCTACGCGTATATGTTTCTCCTCTTCTGACAATAATAATAATTGACGCCAATTCAGCGTCAATCTGCCGCCAATCTATACGAGAACGAGAGAAACGCCCGCGAGCGCGTGGATTGTAGTTAGAACTGTTGCGAGAATGCGGGAGAATTTGCGTCATCGAGGAAAAATAAAAAATAAAAAATGTCAGTGAGTGTGTATTATAGCGAGAACTGAGGTTGAATTCATAAAGGCGCGGTTGATTAAGCGAATACTGCTATATATATACACACAGATTTGAATAAATGCGCCATTCTTGCGCGTGTATATATAAGTTTATTTCTAATGTTTCGATAACCGAGGTATAATAATCTTATTATCCTGAATCAATATGTATAGAGAAACTTCCAACGCGTGACTCTGAATGGACCTAATAACCATCATAAATCTTTTCCTCAATGTTTTCACGCTATACTACTGCACATAAAGAAAAAAACGCCGCACATAACCGACCAAGCACGTTTTTCAAATATATGCGACAACCATTATAGACTCGTGCAATATTAGCGTTTCGCTTCCTCGTTCGCATACATATAGCATACATATCTGTGGCTTCTTGGAATAACCGAATAAGTCTACTTTTCGAGTTCTCGAGAAAATCGGGTTATAATGTTCAAACTTATATGTAAGATCGGGGAGAAACGGGATGAATCGTGATACTTGACACATTCAAAACATATATTTACACGCTGGTTTTAACAGATAATACATTTTCTGATTAGTTCAAAACAAGTAAGAATTCAACAAAAGTATGGACTTATCTGATAGTGCGGTTCGCGTTTATTTTCGAGCGTATTCTTTAATTTAATTATGAAACAGGTCAATAAATTACAAAATTAGCATTTGTTCGATGAATTCTTCTAACGTATTCAAAAAATTTCTATTTTTGTGGTATTTCTATTGAATTTACCCTTTGTATTGTATTTGTATTGTACTAATATTGCAAAATTATAAAATGTTTATAATTTGAAAGTGTATAGGAATTTTTTAAATAAACAGATAAATATATATTAGCCATCATATTGATATTCAATTTGAATAGATAAAATAAATTATAACTGCGATAAACGATAAGAATGATGGACTTATCCGGTTATTTCGGGCAGTAAATTTGTAAAATTGACTTATCTGGTTACGTTTCGGGTGAATTGTAGCTTTACGAAAATATTTTTGCTACTACTGCTAGAAATGGTAAATGAAAAAGGCCTACTTAAAGATAATTAAAAAAAAAGTGGACTTATTCGGTTATTCCAGGAGGCCAGAGATATACACATCCATATATAATACACGCATATGCACGTGCGACTTTACGCACAAAGAATCGTCGTCGCTCGCGATTAGTACAACACACACAATATACATTAACGTGCGTCGTTGTCGTCGTTGCTCTCATGCAACGCGCGCACGGCAAAGAGAGAAAATTATCGTCGTCGAGACTATATAGATATATATATATATACACACGCGCGCAGCTTGCCGCCACTGCTGCTATATACGATAAGATAACGTGAAATATTTCCCGCGATGCGGAGAGTTCAACTCCTCACATGTGTGTGTGTGTATGTATATATATACACACACACACATATACGTATGTATATATCGCTGCAATCGCGCAGCAGACACGGAGACAGACGCGGCAGCGCACGTGACCGCCGCGTGTCACGTCTCTGACGACGACGACGACGACGACGACGAAGAAGAAGCGCCGCCAGTGCCTGTTACGCGGACCTTCGACTTGTTTTTTTCTATCTCACTCACTCTCATCTCTCTCTCTCTCTCTCGTTCACTCTTATGTATATATATATGTACGGAATCGCTTATCGCTCTGTCATCGGCGGGTTTCAACGTTGTTTACTGGGCCGCGACACGTATCTATGTATCTATGTATCTATATATGTATATGTCTGCCTGAACGTACATACGCGACGTGTGTATATTATTTTTGGGCGTTTTTGTGTGTCGCCAATCGCAGCCACACGCAAACTTGAGATAAGAAAGCCTCTTAACGCGTGTGCAGGCTTTTGAGAGGTGCGAAAGAATTTCGCATATATATTATACATGCTCGTGAAGCTCTCGACGTTGAGACGCGGAAAACCGGATGGTACTGGATTCTCATTATATTTGTGAGTGTATGTGTATATGTATATGTATGCGGCGCTTATACTATACTACTGCGTTGTATGAATTGGCGCCTCGAGCTTTTGACCTATGAACGCTATACTGTCGAAGATGTCTTGTGTATATATGTGTATATATAGAAGGGGACACGTGATGATTCCGGGATACTGCGGAATTTTTTTTTTTCTTCTCTCATTCTTCATATTTTGCTCGTATAGCGCATTGCTTGACGATTCTCGAACGATGGAAATACACTCGATAACACGTTCCTGTCTGTGTATATATATATTTCTCGAATGAATTCTTTAATACGTATATACTGACGTTAGCTACTCGCATCTATCCTATATAATATTTTTAGCCGTACCTAAAGCTGTACGTGGGATTACCGAGATAACACGCGTGTAGACGTTTCCTTTTTCTCTCTCCTTCTTCTTCCTTTATATATCTACTTGCAGACGCGCGTGCTTCGCACACGAGGGATTAAGTATACAGCACGAGCGCATTACGGATTTGTCGTCGATGTTTGAGAAGTATCTTACACACGTTCTTATCTACGTGAGTTTTTCTTTTTCGACTGTATATATGTGTATACACATATATATGTGTGTATGTATGTATACGATACACTCGACGGCGCATTTCGGAGCTAATGACCCAGAATCGTTTTATATGGGTGATAAGACGTAAATACGCGTCGTAGCAATAGCAGCAGCCTGCGCGTCGATTATATTCACTTATATGTGTATTATAACCAATTCGCGTGTAATTATGCAATATGGCGTTGTAATTTTTAATAGGTGTGTGGATGTGTACGTACGTAAATACGATCGTGTAATTATAAACGAATACGAGTATTATAGTACATATATTATAGCGTTATGCGCGGTTATCTTCACATGGGAAATGCGTGAGAAAACGTTAAATATTTGAGAAAGAGAAAGAGAGAAGGCAAACGCTTGGGTATATAATCAGTCGAGGAAATGCTGTAGTATTCCGAGAAGCGATATCTCTCGTGTCTTTTCTCTCTCTCTCTCTCTCTCTCTCTCTGTGAGAATCAGTATACGAGATTAAGCTGCGTGTGTGTATATATATATATATATGCAGATGATGCGCACGCGGGATTGTGAATGCGTGATGCTCTCTCTCTCTCGGCAGGAGAGTCGCGCCGGGATTTTATAAACAATAACAGTACGCATGTTGGGGACAACAAGTTATGTAATTTTCTACGTTAAGCGCGAGAGTATATAGAGCGTGATGTTCATTTCGGAGTATACAAATTTTGCTTATAGGTTTATTCGTTCTGGCTATACTTATTATAATGCAGGAAGTAGTATAATAATATAAGTGTTCAGGTTAATAACAAACGCGGAGTGTAAATAAACAGAAACGAGATTATTTCTAGATGTACAATATATAAACAAAACAAGCGCAGATTAGCCGTTACTTTTATATATAGTTCAAAGCTTATCGGTTAAATAAAAAATGAAAAAAAAAAACAAAAAAGATTGCGCGATTGCAGGTATATCCAATATTTACTCTGTCCCGATATAATACATATATATAAATTAGTCACATCAAGCACACGATTTTTTTCCTCTCGACATCGTCGCCTCATTAATGTTTACATTACCCTCGATTCTCCATTAAATAAACATTTTCTACTCATCACTCTACACACAACATCAGTGCACACGTATGTATTATCTCTCATATTCACCATCACCCTATATCACTCAAATATTAAACCAAATCCAAAAAAAAAAAAAGAAATAAAAAAAATGTCAATTCTTACCTGCACCTCTGTTGCGTATGTTCACCTCTCCTCACACTTCCCAACTCCAAGCTAGAATTCGATGCATCTGAATCGCTGTGTGCTGGACTTGGAGGTCCATTGACAACCATACCTTGTACACCAACAACGGTATGATGTTGTCCACCAATATTGGTCATAATCATTTCCTCGTCTTGAGGCATGACTCGTGGCCAGATATTAGCGCCTAAGGATGCGCTTGTTGCTGTTGCTACGTTACTCAGCAGCTGTTGCTGCTGTTGATGACGCAGGAGGCCAGGGCTTGGCGGCGAGGCCGGCGGCGATGGCGGCCCTAATACTGGTAATTGATAACCAGTAGCTCCAGTACAGGATTGTTGTTGTTGTTGTTGTTGGTGTTGATGTTGATGATGATGATGATGGTTGACCGGGTCGACGAGCAGCAATTGCTGCCCGTAGTAACCCGGTTGATGGTAAGGCCCGTAGCGCGCGGCGGCGTAGCAGGATCCGTTGCTCGATGGCATTCTGCCGGGCACGTAAACTATCATGATGATGGTGTTTTTCGTTTAACTCTCTTTCTTTTTCTCAAATCGATGTGTATATGTATTTTTTTTTATTATATGCGTGTATGTGTATGTTGGTTTATGCGTTGCTCTCTTATTTTTTTTTTTTCTTTCTTTTTACTTATGCAGATCTTCGCCGATGGTACAATGGTGATTATTGATTGTGTACACACGAGGAATAACGAGAGAGACGTTCCAGGTCTCTCTCAAGTTTTAGAGGGTTCAAGTGGGCGCGAAATTTTTTTTTTTTTTCGTTTTTTTTTCAAGGAACAAACCGAGAAATTATTTCGAAAGGATTTTGGGAATAAAGTATAAGGTTTTAATATATTTTTTCTTTTTCTTTAATATTTTGTTATATTTTTATTCCTGAGCTCCGCTCTTGGCGCGCGCGCACTTTTTTATTGGAGGCCGTAATGGCCAGGTTTATGTTAACAAACAACACTTGGTCCGAGTCCGTATCGTCAGATGTACTTGAACCGGTTGGACTTGAGGATTCGGTAGCTCAGGAATTGCTTGCTGTACTCGATCGAAAACATAATTGGGCCGGTTATAAACACTCGCGGGGAAAAGGGTAGCCACACTCGTTACTAAATCACGCTTGGATGTAATTGTCGTTGTCGCGGTATACGCGCACACAAGAAGATGTTAATAACAACAGCGATTATTGTTATATCGCTTTTATTTGATCGCTCTCGTTCAACTTTTCTTCAAAAAACGCTGTAGTAGCTCGAACAAAAAGACCACACTGATGCTATACGCTTCGTTTTTTTTTCTACTTCTCTCTCACTCTCTCTTTTTTTCTTTACTATCCTGTCGTTATATACTATTACGCTGCAAGACACTGCTAGACACGACGAGTGCACCGTATTAGCTACTGCTAGGAGTACGCCGTCTCCATTTTCGATCTCGTTTCTGTCGCTTGCGCTTTGCACACGATTTCCTTGCTATTCCTCCGCACAGCCGCCGTTGTCGTCGTTGTCGAGAGTTAGATAAAAAAAAAAGCAAGAGAGAGAGAGAATAAGAGAGGTGGAGGAGATCGAGAAGTAGTAGTAGTTAAGACAAGAGTGAAAGAGAGATGAAGATGGTAGTAGTTAGACAGTGGAACGGCAACAACGTCAAACTGACTGGTCCCGCGGCGGTACGGTTCCTTTTATAAACAGCGCTTGCGCATGCTATCAACTCTCGCAAGCGAACGAACGAGCGACTGTAAGTGGGGGAGGAGACAGACGTGTATATACGTATAGGAGAGAGAAAGAGAGAGAGATAAGGAGAGGGGGCAAGATAAGCCAAGCGGTTATACGGCGCGACGAGCCAAGCAATACGGGTCGTCTGTGTATATAATAGCGGAACGGAGGATTCACGTGGCCGCGCGTGGATTTTTCCATTGGGTTTACTTTGCTGCAGTGCTGCAATATGGGATATATTAATATAGGTGTCGGTATATATAATTGACGCGAATATGGAATTATTTTTATTTTTTATTTTTTTGCAGGTTGTAGGAGGAGAGATGGAATTTCTATCATTTCGTTGGTGATGGTGGTTTCAGGGTTAAAGTCAAGTATATACATACTGGTATAATAGAATACATAGCAGTGAGAGTCGAGGTTGGTTTTTTTTCTTTCTCGCAATAAATTATATTTTCATGCAGCAACGCGCGGTGCGCTGTGTGATAAGACAGCGCGGTGACGAGAGCGCGCCTACTGTTGCTGCTGCTGCTGCTACTTATCGGCGGGAAAGTTATATATTACTGCATTATTTTGACGAATTCGCTCGTTCCATAAGATTATATATATAATCGTCTGCGACGGACCACCGCCAATCCGAAGTGTAACCGCCTGTAATCTTATGTACTTGTTTATATATATGTACGCGCGCGTTGAGATTTCGTATTGGACCGGGCAATGACTGTGCAAGTTTATTTTTCCCCCGTTTATTAATTGTTATCGATCTGTTGTAAAAATTGAGAAATCACGGTGAAAAATTTTCCCCTTTACGTGTATCTAGAATGAAAAATCGCATTCTATAATAGATACGAATACCCCCTACCTAGACGTTAAAAAAATCAAAAAACGTACAATTGTAATAATCACACCCACACTCGATCATCCTGATCGCTTGAAACGCATCCTATACACTCTTAGCAACAGTTCCCAACCTCGATCCATCAACTTCTCTCTCTCTCTCTCTAGTGAAATATAAAAATTCCCACGCAAGATCTCTCGTTCACGCAATCCCGTCGAAATGACGAAAATAACGTACTGCGATAACGCTGCGCGTCTTCTCCTTATACAAATTTTTTGAGCAATTAGCTATACGATCGTCGGCATGCGAGCGAGCGAACGTTATATATATATAACAACAACGTGCGTGTACTTGCGTGCTGTATACAACATCCTTGCTCTTCGACATAAAAACAGCCGATAACACCGCCGACGCTTGAGAGTGCCATACCCCCCGGAAAGTGTAAGAGAGCATCGCACGCTCGTATATATACATATATATACATAAAGCCTCGTTCTAACTCTTCCTCTTTCCGCGAATATATACATATATACACACACATACAATCGTCATGTTATTATTGTACGACCAATCCGTACATGTATATGTGTATATATATGTATATATATATGCATGTATCAACCCGGGCAATCACTAAGCTTATCGTCTCGGACAAAGTCTCCCGACGAGAGAGCATACATATATATTTGCGATCCCACAGCCGATAGCTAGCTATATAATACGCGCTTATAATATGCGTTATCGGGAGTGAGAGAGCAGCACTTGGTACCGTCTCGCGCATCGTCATCGCGAAACTTTTTCTTTTTTTTCGGAGGGCGATAAGAGAGAGAGAGAGAGAGAACCGTGCGTGGGGTTATAACTACGACTGAGCTGTTTTTTTCGCGGAAATGTATATAATATACCGGGAGTCTGGAGTATAGTGTATATGCAGTGAACATGACGTGGCAATTATTATTATAAGAGAGAGAGAGAGAGAGGAAAAAATTCGAGTTGTTTGTTGCAGCGAGATTAATTATAGAGAATGTGCTTTCGTTTGAATTCGCGCAATCATTTTTTTTTTTTTTTTCACTAAGTACTTTTCTGTTTTTTGCAAGAGAGTGGTGTATGTTAGATATATGATGCGACAGAGGGCGACGATTTACCGCGAGTGATAAAGTTTATGCGCGCCCGTTATGCGCTCGATAAAAGATTAGCGAAAGAGAGTACGAACAGCGATTGTGCGTTGAGTTTTTTTTATCTATATGGAATCACGCATGTTTACCTGTGAAAAATATTTTACTGGCCGAATTTGCATAACATTGCGGTGTTCCTTCATGCCTGTAACACGTGCTGTTATGAAATAACCGCAGGTACCCCCATACATATATATACACACGATACCACATGGTTTTTCTATTCCTTAACAAATTTCATCCGAGAAAATTCTGATACGCGCGTATAGACGATAAAACTGCGAGACTCCCAGCGCAGCAGGTTGGAAAAAAAATTTAGCCGCGCCTCATGTGATATCAATCGTTCAGCACCACCTTGGGCTTATCATTCTGTCTGCACTGTGAGCGCACGCACAAAGAATATACGTATATACTGTCGCAGCTATCCATGGTCTATTTATAGAACGACTAAATACCCTACTATATTGTATATACTGCTACTTCATTTTTCCATTTGGCCTACGTACATATACATACATACATATACGCGGAGAAAAAGAGTTTAGTCCGGATGAGATTTCTTCTTTGGACAAAAAAAAAGAGGGGCGCGTCTTTGTACATATAGTATAGAAGCAACAGATGCGACGAAGACGATGATGCGCGCGAGCACGAGGGTTACGTAAGCGTGTGTATGTAACGAGGTAGTAAACGTATACGCGTAAAGAGGGGGAGAGATGAGACGTAATAGTGCAAGAGCGTAAAATGAAATCGGGTGTGGAGAGAGAGAGAGAGAGAAAGAGAGAGAGAGAGAGAGAGAGAGAGAGAAAGAGAGAGAGAGGGACAGTTTTTGTTGAGGGGGGAAGTGAGTGCTTTATATGGGAGAACGAGGGAGAATAATATACGGATGTTGTGTGAGGGTTTCCTTCTTTTTTTCGAGGAGTATTATACAGTAGCGATGATGAGCGGCTATAAATCGAACGCTAATTGTTAAATTTTAAAATATACTTTGAACGTAATAAAAAAAAGTAAGTGTAGTGATAAAGAGGCGCTATTTTCAGCTACACTCGTGCAGTTAAAATACAAAACTAAACATTTCTGGATATATATATATATATATTTATGACACCTCGAAACATAAACAAACATGCGCTGTCTGTTCGTATCGTTCACAATTACATATGCAAGAATGCAGACTACTCGAGACTCACGCGAAAAGAAAAAAAGAATCGAGTAAAGAATCGAAAAACAAGCGTGGATGATTTAACATGTTTTTTTTCAGCGTCTGCGTGTGTGTGTGTGTGTGTGTGTGTGTGTATATATATATATATATATATACACGTGTTTGCGCCACACGCGACGACGCGTTTTATATGTATACGCGTGAATCAATTGTCTCTCTCACTCACTCGTGGTGGGCTAATAATCCAGGCGGGAAAAATTAAAAAAAAATTCCATTGAACGATGCGATCACGTACGCGCACTGCGGGAGGTTTGCCATATACTGATATATACATATAAGTATAATAAGACGCGCGCACCTTCGAAAATATAAGAGACATGGTTCAGGTGAAGAAGAGGGCAAATACGCATACACATGTGTGTTATGTACGTTGTGTGTTTGATTAATTGGAAGGTTTTGGATCGCGCATTTGGGTTATAAATATACCGTTTAAGGTGCTATATATACATACATACATATATATATATATATAACAAATTAAAACGTCACGCGAGAATCGGGAAAGAAATAGAGATGAAGAATTTATAGAAATGCGTGTATATATAAGTGATTTGCGTATTTTCAAATATTTAGAGAATTTTGTTTGTTTTTGCATCATCCTTTTCTATGCACATAAAGCTGCTGAATCCTATAGATTAGCCGACGACGTTTCTTCGTCATCGTGTCAATCCTCATAATTCTCGCGTATATATATATAGCTGCACTGCGAGACAGAGAGAAAGATAAGGCGTTTATCAGTGTCGCGCACGGCGCTATCGAGAACACGCGCACACGCGTGTATGTGTATATAATATAATGTACCGAGGCACTATATGTGCAAGACTCGCACGTGTGTATTATAATACCTGTCCTATCGCATACCTATATACACATATTTTCTCTGCTATATATATGATAATCCATAATTTCTATACGTGCGAGTATATAATTATAATTGGGTCACTCGCTCGTCACGTGAAAATCATCTCTCTTTCTTATAAGGAATTTCTAAGAACGTCAGTGCGTGTATATGTGCATAATTGTTTATCGGAGGAGTGTTATTCAAAAACACGAGAGAAAAAGAGAGAGAGTAGCGATATCGGATATTATGTGTATATATATACTAATATGCGGTTGTTTGTTATTTTGTTTGTTCGAGGGAGATGAAATTTTTTGTTGCGTATAGTAGTCTTGTCAGCAGCCGCGGTGAATTATATTTGAGATATAACGAGAGCGCAAAAAGTGCGAAGGACGTCCCAGTGGGAGATTTCTATTTGAGAATGTTATAAGCGAGAGAGAGAGAGAGAGGAGATTAATACGGGATTATGACAATTATATTTGAGTAATACATTAACGATGCAGTATAAAATGTATAAATAAAAATAAAATTCTTATCGGATATTATCGTTTTGCAAAAATAACGTAACGAAAATTTCGAAACCGCATGGTATGTATATTTTATCATAATATATAATGATAGAGTATATTTTATCATATATGCGTACTTTCTAGAACTGTATTTCATATAAGCGAAATTCCTGGGGACAACACAGGCGAAATTTTCGCTGTCGCTAAGGTGTGCGTAATGTTCTCTTATCGCTATCACGCACAAGGGGGTCCCTCCCGCAAGGTTCGCTTACGCGCGTTCTTATCATACGCGACCGTATGGTAAACACGCGTTCGGCTATATACGCGAATTTAGGAAGACCTGGAATATATATATATATATATATAAACTTTTTTTAATTTTTCGTTTCTTTATAAATTTTAGATTCAATTTTTTGAAGCATATTTTCGTAACTTCAAATCGTCGATATGTTGCTATACGCTATCGGGATGATATATATACGTTTGCGCAATGACATTATACGAGGGTCTGGAGTGTATATATACCGAATTTTTAAAATTATAATACGATTATCGTGTGTTTAATTGTATGTCTGGAGAGGTTTTGGATTTTTTTTTCCGGGACTGGGGTTTCACGAGAATGAGTGAATTGATTGTCAATTTAAAAAAAAAAGAAAAAAAAACGGTTAATGAGAAAAGGAAAGAGACAGAAAGGGATAGTGTTAATAGCGTGGTATTCGTTCTATTTGCTTAGAATCGGTAGATAATACTAAACTTTTCAGAAAGTCGAAATCCCATGTACCCTGCGATTAAGCGATGATTTACAATGCTAATTAGCAGCATATAGGTATAGCGTATACCTGTATTTATACCTGTCGCAAAAGTGTCAAAATATTAATACAGGTATATACATAGCAATGAGTATATACCTTGGTCCGAGGTCACCAGTAAAGCTATATTACAATATAACCCGTATATATGTATACTGCTAACAAGTAGCTGAGAAGTCAGTACTACACTAATCCCTATATTACAATTCACAATAACCCTCATAATTACTTTCTTTCACTACTTACATATACCTTAAATAGCTTCTATATATACCTACTCGCTATTTCGGGCGGGTATATATACTTAATACTACCCCGCCATAAACGACTAATTACCCGCGGTAATAAAACAATCCCTTGGACCCTCGTTCCAAGACGTTACACAGCTTTCTCCGTTCCACTATACTAAGTTCCCAAGACCGCACGTGCCCCCTTCATCTCTCTCTCTCCTCCCACGCTCTTCTGCATCTGCAAGTGTGTACATATATATATATATATATATATACTGCAGACTGCACGCAGGGGGCTGGCAAGCACATGTCCCCCCCCCCGTGAGATCAACAGTATCCGCCGTGTCAAAAGGTCACTATGTCACACGCTTATATACACACACACACACACACACACACACACACACATACAGGCCCTTTAAAGAAAGAAAAAAAGAAAGAAAGATAATATAGGTCGTCTCAAACGGCGGTGCGATTAATTAATTTTACTTAAAGGATCATCGCAGCAAAGAAGAATGCTGGAATGCTGCGCGACGACGGTTCAAGGCGAAGGCTGTTTTGTGGCCGAGTTATCGCGCGATAAGGTAAGAGAGAGAGAGAGAGAGTGAGAGTGACTTGTATAATCTCCAGCAGCTATGATACTAATTAATCCAGCGATATAATTGACAAGGAAAAAACGAAGGAGGTGGAGAGAAAGAGGGAAGAAGAAGAACGAAAAACAATTCATCACGTAAACCTCGTGCGGTCCAGTTCTCTCGTAAATCCGGATGAAACAAACCGTTTGGGCGTGCAAACTATTAGCCACCTCTCACGGGACTCCTAAAAGACGAGAATCACGCTGGGAAATCTCGAAATTCTCGCTCCCAAAGTCTCTTACTCGCGCCAGATGTCGAACGAAAGGGAACCGAAGACAGAACCCCCCCTTAAGACTACGTTTCTGCGTCCAGCACAGTGTGTGTGTATATATGTATATACAAGTCCCGGGAAGCTCCAGTTTTCCCATTCTCTCTCTCTCTCTCTCTCTCTCTCTCTACACTTGTCCGTTTCTTCTTCCTATACTCCTCTCCCACGGAAAGAGTCCTCCGCATGCATTTCTCGCAGTTTTCCTCTATATACCTATACACACATGTATAAACGCTCGTTAGTCCATCCACGACGACGTAGAGGGAGAGAGAGAGAGAGAGAAAGAGAAAGAGTATACAGACCCCTGCGAGCGCGGCGCGGCAACATCGGCGTCGGCTACTTCTGCTCTCGTCTCTCTTCTCAAACGCGGCGGCGGCAGCGGCGGCATCCTTTGATCTTACCGAGCGCGTACAGGTATATATAAGAGAACTTGTGCCGCTCTCGCGCACACACACACACATATATATATACAGCATCTCTCTCTCGAAACTCCCCAGAAAATATCTCTTATATACCGCGACCGCGTGGGCACGCGGCGTTGCTGATTTCAAGGCTAGATCCTCTAGATACGTTTTGACTCGCGCGCGGCCCTTTTTTGTAGACGCATATATATATACACGTGTACATGTTAACAGAAGGGGAAGAGAGAGAGAGAGAGAGAGAGAGAGAAAGAGAGCAGGAGGGAAGGAAAGGCTTATCTCTGAGTGGTGGACACATACATATATATATATATATATACGCAGACTTCTTTGGCTATTTGCACGACGTTCGGGTTTGTGTCGGGTTTTATGGGTTGCGCTTGTGTGTGTATGTGTGTGTGAAAGAAGAGTTTTTCTTTTTGAGGAAGAGGTGAGGGAATCGAAATGAAAGAAGCGTCGTACGCAGCACGCGCGTGTTTTTGGTAAAGAAAAAAAGACAGTGTCTCGAGAGATGGCGAAATAAATTTTTTTAGGAGATGAGAGTATGCGTGTGTGTGTGCGAATGAAGTGAATTCCAAAAACGAAACAAGGAATAAAAATGAATTTATGGGTTTTTACGGTCTTTCCTCTTTTATTTATAAAAAAAAAAAAATTATATTACACAAACTAAATAAATACCGAGAATATCGTACAAAATTACTGTTACATCAGCGATAAAAATATTTATGAAGAATCTATATTAAGTACATAAAAATAACTATACCAAAATAATATATTATAATTCGTCAATCGTCTATTCATAAGACAGTTACGATTCTATCACACGCTCTCTCGCGCGCGTACCTAAAATAAAAGTCCGAAACAAAAGTCACGCACACTTATATATATGTGTCCATTATACCCATACTACCCGCATCTCTATATATATATATAGTATATACCACCACACCGTACACAATTAAAATTCGATCCATGCGTAGGTATACACGCGTGCGCGCGTGAGCAACGTGTAACCGACACCACCACTATACGCGTGTGCCACCAGCAACGCGTTTGCCCATTGCCTGCCTATGCGTATATACCCCCCGCAGCGTTGAATATAATCTAGGCTTACTCCTCGTTCTCTCTCTTTCTCTTTCTCTTGAAAGCAGGACCATCTCCCACGGCACTCGAGACGACAACCATGTTTCTCTAGATGTTAAATATATATTTTTTTTTTAAATCGAAAAACTAAAAAACCATCCCGCTGCGTTTTCTCAGGCACCGGTAAGTCCTCAACGACGACGAGAGAAAGAGAGAGAGAGGGAGAAAAAAAAAGATATCTGCTAGTATAGTGTGCACGGCTACTGTAATATTAGCGAGTGAAAAGAGAGAGAGAGAGAGAGAAGCCGACCGATATATATATATATATATATATATATATATACACACACGAATGAGCTGGAGAGTGAGTGAGTGAGAGAGGATGCGGCTACCGGTCGCAGCGGGAGATCACGCCGGGGGTCCGCCACGAGAGTTGCCGGCAGCAGCAGCCGTGGCAGGCCGAGAAAGAGAGAGAAAGAGAAGAGAGGTACTTATACGCTGCTTTCTTTCTTTATTTCTCTCTTTCTCTCTCTCTCTCTCTCTCTTTCTCTGTCTTTGTCGCTCAGATCGAGTATAGGTGTATATATATATAAAGTAATATGCGTGCGCCTTTCATTAACGCTGCAGCGATTTTCATGGGAAGGTGGAAACTGGAGTAGTTGTATATAGGTACACAGCAGGAGTAGTAGTAGTACAAGTTTCTTTTTTTATTATATTCACTTTTTTTTTTTTTGCTATTCTCAAAGACCGCGGCGTCTTCGAATTCCTGAGACCGGCGCCTGAGCTACGCAGCATTGCTCACGTTTATTCACTTAAGCGGTGCGTTTAAGGAAGCAAAAGACTCAAGAGAGGGACGCAAAGTAAAGAATGAAAGAAAGAAAAAAAAAGAAATTATACGAGTTGGTATAGTATATATGTGTGTGTAGCCCAGGGCAAATTAAACGCAGAAATTGATTACCGCTTTAATTGCCTCCGCGCCTGCTGCACGGTTGCCGCCGCGTCGCACACACGCATATAACCGCAGACACAAAGGGTAACAATTTGTTTTTACTCCTCCTCCCAAAAAGACTATATACATACCACTAGCCCACTACTATATAGCTATGCTTCCCTCCCGAAATTAGCCTCAGCGCGCTCTTCGAACCTGTAATTTCATCTCTCCTTCTACCCTTCTTTCAGAACTCCCACGTCCTTTTCTTTCTCTCCCTTTCCCTCGTTTCTCTCTCTCTCTCTCTCTCTCTCTCTCTCTCTTCTTCCCTCATCACCATATAAACACACAACACGACCAGCTTTTCATCTCCCTTCGGATTTTTCCAAACCACATACGGTTTCTCCCGCAGTGTCTGTGTATATATATATATATATATGCCCCCCTGCGATCGTAAGGACCGCACGCA
>JAYJLV010036351.1:0-25688 GCA_036873485.1 Torymus texanus
CAGAGATGCGGGTCCTAGATTTTCCTACTGTCGCAGGAAACATTTCCTTTTAATAAATAACAAGACACGTGTCTCAGCGTTTTCCTGAATGGGCCCTATTTTTTTTTACAGGCCATGTAATCATTTAATTTTCAGTATTATAAAGGATTTTTCACATCACACTGTATTTTGATTTAATGCCATTGACTTTACTCAAGGACAAAAAAAAAGTGCCCATTCAGAAAAACCCAGAGACACGTGTCTCATTATTTGTTAAATGAATGCGTTTCCTGCAAGAGTAGGAAAATCCAGGACCCGCATCCCTGCTGCTCCACTTGTAAGTTGAATGTTTTGTCAGTAACTTTAACTTTTTAACTTTAAAAAGTTAATTATTACATACGGATTTTCTTAAGAATGATGCACGGAAAAAACCAATAAATTCTACATTTTACACAGTTCATTTAACTATTTAAAAAGTAGAATTCACTTTTTAGTAAAGTAAAATTGACATTATCCTTTAATATGCATTTCAAATAAACCGTAGTTTTTACTTTAAAATCTTCAAAAAAAGGTGACAGAAAAACCCCAAGTAGACGGGGGATGCGAGGTCCGCGTGTATATGGGAGCGCGTCAGACGTTTATACATGGCAAAATAATTATTTAAATAATTCCTAATCACGAGTAGGCGGAGGATGCGAGTTCCACGCGTACACGGGAGCGCGTTAGACGTTTATACATGGCAAGTCATTATTTAAATAACTCTTTACCCCAAGTAGGCAGAGGGTACAAGTTCCTCGCGTATACGGGAGCGCGACAGACCTTTATCCATGGCAAATTATTATTCAAATAACTCTTTACCCCAAGTAGGCAGGGGGTGCATGTTCCTCGCGTATACGGGAGCTCGTCAGACGTTTATCCATGGCAAATTATTATTCAAATAACTCTTAACCCCGAGTAGGCGGGGGATGCAAGGTTCGAGCGCGTCAGATGTTTATTCATGGCATATTATTATGAAAATAATTCCTAACCCCAAGTAGGAGGGGGATGCGAGTTCCACGCGTATACGGGAGGGCGTTTGACGTGCATACATGGCAAAAAAATTATCTAAATAAATCCTAACCCCAAGTAGGTGCGATATTCGAGTTCCACGCGTCTATAGTAGGGCGATAGACGTTTATACATGGCAGAATAAGTATTTAAATAATTTCTAACCCCAAGTAAGCGGAGGATGCGAGTCCCACTTATATAAGGGAGCGCGTCAAACGTTTATACATGGCAAAATTATTATTTAAAGAATTCGTAACCCCAAGTAGGTGCGATATTCGAGTTCCTCTCGTATACGGGAGCGCGTCAGACGTTTATCCATGGCAAATTATTATTCAAATAACTCTTGACCCCAAGTAGGCGCGATATTCGAGTTCCACGCGTACATGGGAGCGCGTCAGACGTTTATACATGGCAAAATAATTATTTAAATAATTCCTAATCCCGAGTAGGCGGAGGATGCGAGTTCCACGCGTATACGGGATAGCTGTAGACGTTTATACATGGTAAATTATTATTTAAATAATTCATGACCCAAAGTAGGAGGGGGATGCGAGTCCCTCGCGTGTACGGCAGTGCGTCAGACGTTTATACATGTCAAATTATTATTTAAATAATTCCTTACTCCAAGTAGGCGGGGGATGCAAGTTCCACGCATATACGGGAGCGAGTCAGACGTGTATATGTCGCAACATAATTATTTAAAGAGTTCTTAACCCAAGTATGCAGGGGATGCGAGTTCCAAGCGTATACGGGAGCGCATCAGACGTGCATACATGGCAAAATAATTATTTAAATATTTCCAAACCTCAAGTAGGCGGGGATGCGAGTTCCACGCGTATACGGGAGCGCGTCAGATGTTTAAACAATTATAACATTATTTTACCATTTATACCCGTCTAACGCGCTCTCGTATACACCTGGAACCCGCATTCCCCACCTACTTGGGGTTAGGAATTATTTAGATAATTATTTTGCCATGTATGCACGTCGAACGCGCTCCCGTACTTGGGGTTTTTCTGACGTAAGAAATATTATTTATATTAATAATAAATATTATATTATATTATAACAACACATAATAATAATAATGTTATAAATAATATTAATACACACGGAAAAAACAGAACTTCTTGCTGTTTTGCACAAGTTAAATCAACCGGATATGGAAAAAGCATATATGGCATTAATAAATCAGTGAAATCACCTTTTTTTAAAAAGTTTTAAAGTTAAAACTACTGTTTATTCGAAATGCATATTAAAGCATAATGCCAATTTTACTTTACTAAAATGTAAATTCTACTTATTTAAAGCAGCTTCTACTGATTCTTATACGAATGTAACGTAAACTTGCTTTTAAATAGTTAATTTAACTGTGTAAAATGTAGACTTTAACGGTTTTTTCCGTGCATCATTCTTAAGAAAATCCGTATGTAATAATTAACTTTTTAAAAGTTAAAAAGTTAAACTTACTGACAAAATATTCAACTTAGTTGAGTTAAAATTTCATTGATTTAAAACTAAGTTAAGTTAAAAGTTACTAACTTTTTAATTCTATAACTTAACGTTTAACGTTTTAACCAGTTAGTGTCCAACCCTCGGTATTAATACACTGAGAAAAATGTTGTAGTAAAAATTACTATAATTGTAGTAACGCAGGGACAAACTGACAATATTGAAAATATTTACTATATTTTATAGTAAAAATTGCTATGTACATAGCAATTTTTGTTATAAGATATAGTAAATATTTTCAATATTGTCAGTTTGTCCCTGCGTTACTACAATTATAGTAACTTTTACTACAACATTTTTCTCAGTGAACTTAATGAATAAACAATCAATTACAAGCAAACTAATTTAACCACTCGAAACCTCAAATCAAATCTAAACACTTCAGTTTACATCGGCGTTTACGCCCAGCGCGCACTACCCGCAACCGAAATTCCGTTACTTCAGCCCGCGAAACCCAAACTCTCTCTCTCATTCCCTCCCTCTCCACCCATCCACGCACAATCCTTCGGTCGAAAACAATCAAATCGAAACACAACCTGTTTCCACTCCCTATACACTCACCCTTCCACGCATCCGATAACCAAATACCGATTCCTATCGCCACTCGAAAAAAAAAGCAGCAACGCACGCGCGTACATTAACCCTTTCTCTCTCTCTCGCCCTTCACCCGAAACAATAAACCATTGAAAATACCTCGCACACGCATTGTCGAGTACTCTCCTCGTTCTCTCTCTCTCTCACCCACTGGTAAATAGTCACCCTCGCGCAATCGGCAATCTATCCCTTTACGCACGTTAACCGGCGTCACATAAATCACTCCATCTAACCAACAACGACGACGACGTTGTTGTCTCCCCCTCGTTCAACGGTGTCAACTTTCAGCTAAACGCCACGTAGCATCTATATACTTCTCCTTTTTCTCTTACGCGCAAACGCGTATGTATATATATACGTATGTATATACATATAGGAAGTGGGTGTGTCATCGCCGGATAATTGGCGCTGAAAAGTCGTATAATGAAGCGTCGATTTATGTTTATGGCGAGCGGCCCGAAGAGCCAGTATATAACGCTGGCTATCAATTAGAGCGAAAGTGTGTGTCTGACTGGAGGAGGTGGAGGTGGAGGGCGGGACGGTTGGGTAAGTGTTTCGAGATGAGAGCGCGCAGCACCGGGCTTGGTGAGTTATGGTTATATCGCGCGCGTTCGTTTCGCTGCCAGCAGCGTGTATATATATACACCCCAGTTGTTGTTGTTGCTATTGCTGTGATTCTTTTTTCGGAAGAGAATGCATGGTGGGATAATGAGATCGAGTGCGCGGTAATAGAGCGATTCTCTGTGGAGGCTGTGATTAAAGTCATTGTTTAGTGATGAGGGATGAAAATGTAATTTAATTTTTTTAATTAGTAGAGTAATTATGTTAAAACAAAATTTTCGTGGTAAGTTATAATATATATATTTTCTTTGGTATCTAACAGGTAGAAGGGATGTTAAAATAAGGTAGAACATTCATAACTAAATTTAGTACGAGCACAAACTCACAGAAAGTTTCGTTTCGCGAGATTTTACTTTTAGAAGTCAAGAAGCGTGCGTTATGTATATATATATGTTGAATAAAATAAGTTTCACGAGAAACGAATTTACTAAAATTTTACCTCGTATTCACTAAAAAAAAAAGAACGTATGATTTTTTTATGACAGTTCTTTGAAGCTGTATTTTTCCTTATGTATGTTGGCGTGGAGAAAACGAGTTCATATCATGCCTTTCATGAAATAAAACTGTTCTCTCTTATTACATTTATATTTGATTTAAAAAATGCTTTTAAATTTACTTTAACGAAATTCAGTTGGGTTAATAATTTTAAATGAAATTAATTATGTAAATATATGTGTTTTAATGTTATTTAGAATTTCTTTAGGTTATTGTTTCACGTGTCTGAAAGAGGAGCAATCACAGAAGATGGATATCAACAACTCATCTAATTATTGCGCAATGCTTCCACTGATTGGCCGTCCTATTATCGTATTTACTGATTCCCCGAACAATGATTCGTCATTTGATTAGTACAAATCAAAGGGGGATAATAAAAGTACCAAAGTCATTGTCAATTATTGACGGAATCAAAGTGAGCTGCCCACATGTTAAACCGATCTAATTGAGTACCTGATACCTAAAGTGCGCATGCTGAATTAAAGATGAAATTGCGAATAGTGATTAATTTAATCATCAATTAATTTATGTCATTAAATTGCGCGATAGCTTTCTCTCTCTCTCTCTCACAATCATATAACATATTATATTTTCACCACTCATCGATATAACCATTCATAATTAATTTCACTGATTTTCGGGAAATATTATTTATGCATAAATGTTAATTTATCGCTCAAATTATTAAATTTTTTTTTTTTTGCTCAACTCTTTACTCGTAATTTATTTAAACGCTTTGACACTACCACGGTAGAGGATATATTGTAACGAACGGGTAATAAATAAAGATTTAGTGACGTTGGCTGAAAGCATGCTGTTTATTTATTTTTTTTTGTTGGAAAAGCAAACTTTCAGAGTAGCTTGTTCAACGCGTCCGATTATACGAATATGCGCGCGTGTTAGTCGCGAAAAATTGAGCGCAGGGCCAAATGCAATTCGAGTTGTACAAACATTCCCGGCGTATCGCGACGCGGCGTATATACGAATTTTTATTTGATAGCCAATAAAATATTTTATTAGCTTATCGGGTAAAAATTTTTTTATATTTTCCAACGTTTTATTTGATGAATTGGATGTTTTTCAGTTGCAACGCGGTGCTTTTTTTCGTAATCGTTGTTAATACTATTATATTTGAGCGTTGGACTGTTTATTGATAGAAAAAATAAAACGGTTTTTGGTGATTATAAACCGTTAGCGAGGATAACAAAATATTTTTTTTTTAGAAGTGTCTCTCATCGCGATTAATTGTGTTACATGAAAATTTTTCTCTCTTATATTTAAGCGTAATTTTAGGTAAATCAGAATAAACCAAAGTATTCGAGATAAATGTTGACAGAGACATTTTTGATAATAGTATAGGTAGCTATATTCCAACAGGCCGCGTCACATATAATCTGTCATATGCCGTATCTATTTTAGAGGTTGACTTTGAAACACATCCAACATGACATCCACTTCTTGTTCATACACAACTAAATAATCACTTTTACGCAACCACTGTTCCAGCCACTCTTTTTCATACTAGAATAGAATATTTAAAATTAAATTTAACGCAGTTCAATGAACCTTTTATCGTGCTAATAAAAATGCTCACTCGACTAAAATAAACACGCTATCAGCAATCACTCATACTATACTTTGACAACCCGTATCACTTATTCAATAGTTTCGAATAAAACTATCGACATTCAAATTGACTTAATAGCATACATTTTCACGAACGCTCGGTTAACCAATGAAAATTCTTTCTCTCTTTCTCTCTCTTTCACGCTTCATCCATCGACACCCCAGCTATGCAATCAAATTAAATTCGATCTATTTTTAAACCACCCTCCCTCCGATCTCAACCACTATAATATACACGTACGTGTGCGCTACGTTGCATGCTATTACCCCTCATGCAATACGCGAAATCGCGTGCATTAAAAGAAGGCAATTAAACAGCCACTGGGTTCACGCATTAACCAGCCGGTGTGGAAAAACGAGGGGATGACGCCCTTGTCGCACACACGCGTACAAGCTTGTATATATAGTAGGAGAAAGAATACGAGACACGGGGGAACAATTTCCCACTTCCACTTTATTATAACGGCAAAAGGGGTGGAGGGGGGTGTATCGCTTTACGAGGTAGCGAACGCGTAGGAGCTGCCACTAAAAGCTTGACTTGTACTACTTGCGTCTCTCATCCTTCTACTTTTCTCCTCCTCCTCCTTCTCTTCTCTTTCGACGTCGCGGTGATTTCGCGGTCGGCCGATCCTCTTATTTTCTCTAGCTCTCTTTCTCTCTCTCTCTCTCTCTCTCTTGTGTCCCGTTGTCCTTTTTCAACTCCCTTGTTTTTCTTTACGAGGCTTCTGCAACCGCCGTCGCGGCTAAATAAAGTGCCGATGCGACAATGTCGTCCTCTTTGTTGTTGTTGCAGTTGCTGCTGCTGCTGTTGCTGTTGTTGGAACCCTCGCGGTTTTCTCTCAGCGATTCGGTCGCGGTCTCTTTTTTCAACGAACTCGGACAAACTTTTCACAAGGGGGTTGGAAAAGAGAGAGAGAGAGGGGGGGAATGACCGAGATAATTTCGGCTTTTATACACGAGCATTCGCCTTTTTTACCTCGAATTTTACCGTCCGCTAAGTGGATATGCGAGGTATGGAGAGCGTGGTTTATTTATGGAATGCCGCGCATGAGCTTTTGGTTTTATCAGCGCTTGTGCTGCGTTTATAATTGCAGTGCGAATTTATAGGCTTTTATTGCGTTAACGTCGGGAGCTAACGTTTGCGCCTGGACGTAGCGTAGTTCACGTTTATTGCGATTCGCTTCTTTATCTTGGCTGCGTGTGAAGAAGGATAAATTAAACCTGAGTGGATGAACGCGCGAGGTGGGTATAAATAAAAGATCGAAGGGTGGAGGAGGATTTGTTGAAAGTTTGATGATTCATGCAATGAGCTTGTAGAGTAAATGCTGTAAAAGGTGAAAAATTACGTTTGTTTAATTGTGTTTTAGCTCTATTACATTTGAAATGCTACACGTAGTCTCGCGTGGCGTATAAAAGTGTGCCATTCGGTGGTGAAACTGAACTTTAAATTGCTGTTTATAACATTTATTTAAATTTTGTTTAAATTACACCTCCAGGGAGAGGGCAAACATTTTAGTAGAATAATGGGAATTTACAAATACGAGTGAAGAAGGATTTTTTTTGTAACACGAAGAAGTAAGCCATTTAATTAGCTTCTAAGAGGGTCAGTTAATCCCTTTTATCGATTACGTGCAAAGCCCACTTTAAGTAGAAATCACTGTTTAGAAGTAGCCGTTAAATCAAAGGTAATTTTGACCTTCATTAATTTTTAATGTTGAACTAATTACTTAACGATGATAGTTAAACTCCAATGAATAATATAAAACTATGTTGAAAAGTACTTAGTTATCTGAATTATTAAGATAAACTTTAATGCTTTCGACTGGATTTGAATTTAAATATATATTCAATTTTGACTTTGTAAAGATACGCAATCATTGAATGTAAATGCCAATAGGGTCCCAAATAAATTACACGTACTTTGTGCTAAATAAACACTTCTTTGCCAACTGTAGCAGAATTACATTCCATTCATTCGACTTCTATGGTCTTGGAACACACTCGAGGACGCTGAATAATAAGAGATCGAGCGTTTCACTTAAAACTTGAGCGCGATTCATCGGGTTCTGAAGCCGGAGAAGAAACCAATGAATTTCCAATGAGAAAACAAATCTCAAAACGCCATCTTCTCGTCAAAGAGAGACGACGACGACGACAGGCTCTCTTCATTTAATATTTATCGATTCTCCGCGCTCTAATGTTTGCTTTCATTAGAATGCGAGCGCGCGCAGCGTATTTAAAAAGGGGGGAAAAAATGCTCATTTCTCCGGTTCTAATTACGAATATTTTACAGTGAGCTTTTATTGGAAGAAATGTTTGATCTCCGATAAATAAAAGTGCGAGCCTGGCACGAAAAGAAATATATATCTCTGCGTTCTCGTGTCCTTTTCTGCCGAAGCGAACTTTTTCGCAAGATCGTAACTTTGAAATAAAAAGAAAAAAAAAGAACGAGTCCATGGAAAAAGGATCATAAAACAGCAGTTAAATGAGAAATATTAACACCTATTGGAAAACGTCAGCTGTAGTTTTATATAAAAGGAAACGTCAAAAAACGTAACATTTTTTACGTTTATTAAAATATTTCGTTTTCGAGTCAAATGTACATATTCATATTGGATCATATTGGAAGTAAATAAAAAAGTTTTCAGTTTATAAAAAGAATAAATAAACGTACTTTTGCCACTTTTTGTACTTTATTAACGATTGCATTTTTATTAACCTTTCAATATACTTCGCAGCACAAATTCGAACATATCAAGCAAACATTATTTTACGACAGTCAAAGCGTTTATTTTGCAAACTTTAAAATCTTTTTACAAAAAATTCATACAGTTTTTCTAAAGGAGAACCACTTGAAACTACCTGACATTAAATTACTTCGATCGAAATGTAATAAATTAAATAATAAAATTCACTCGGTATAACCGATTAAATAATTGCATAAAAAGTATAAATAAAGCTCTTTTTCCTTCTACCATTAACTATAATTAATCAACTGCCAAATATTCGAAATTACGCACACACAGCGCATTTTCATTAACGATAAAAACTTTTTCTCCCTTCCCCTTCCAAAAAAAGACCTCTTTTTTCAAACTACACCTTCTCTACTATACCTCGAATTTCCGTCCTCTTCCATCATCCGTCAATAAACAGCAAAGCAAAAACTTAACAAGATTAAAGCACCAAAGGGAAACTCTTGACGCTGCGTTACACGTATAAAATTTCGCCCTGCACGTTTGACATCGCTCTTGCGCCCTCATATACCCTGACAGAGCGAGCAAGCGACTGAGTAAGAGAGTGAGAGAGAAAGCGTGAGAGTATAAAAAGTGCAAAATTGTCGCTCGCTACGGCACGTAAGTAGGCGCTTGCGCGCAGCACACTCGACAAATTAGGCCGAGCAGAAAGCCATGCAGACCTCGAGTACCTCGTCGAATCGTCGTTCGGCCTCTCGAACATCCGGACAATTATCGAGCTGTCGACATTCTCTCTCTCTTTCACTCTCCCTCTCTCTTCCCTGTTTCGTAGTACAGAGAGAAACTTCGCGTGTACGCGAGTAGTTAGAACTCGCGTGGAACGCGCATTTTTTTCTCCAACGAGAAAATCGAAATAACCTACGAGAGTGAGAGAGAGATGTGTCTTGACGAGCTAGAGAAGATGCCAAGATAAGAGTTGAGAGGTGGGCCGTAGTAGAGTTTGAAGAACGGAACCGGGTAATTTGCCGTTGCACCGGCGACGACGGTCGTTTTGATCGTGCTTTGTTCTCAGCTTTTGAATAGAGCTAGTTTTCGGAAAATGATCGTGCACAGAGAAAAGGCAGAGAGAGAGAGAGAGAGAGAGAGATGAAGGGTTGAGGTTTTTTATTTCGAACGAGTTATTGTTCACCTCGACTCTTTCTTTTTTCTTTTTTTTTCTATTTTTGTTTATTTTTCGAAATTTTTTATATCACGGTTGGTGTGTTTTTTTTGTTATTGTTGGGGGGAGCGAATGTATAGAATAAACAGCGGTGTCTGATTAAAATTTTAGATGTAGAGGTAGAATTTTTCGCGTTTTAATGGCCGTCGTTGAGTGCGTAAACGTTTTTATCGATTTTTCAACGGGCATTTTTTTAATAATAGCACACTAAACTTTTAGTGCCAGCGCGGAACTTAATAGAGGCAATTTGTTTTAACTTTTACTGAGCTCGGTGGTAGGAGAAGGGGAGGGGGAGGGGTTTGGTCTTTAAAGTCAAAATTAGTAGCTGCAAAAATGAATTGCTACTCGTGGCTCTGTTTCCGTTTCCAATCGTTCGCTGTATATTTTATTTAATAACTTCCAGCCGATACGCATCGATTTGATAATTCATTCGTGTGTGTGTGTATATATGTGCACTGTTTCGTGTATTTTGCTAAATCTATGTACGATCGTCCAGTTAAATCGTCGTTGACGCACGCACTCGTGAGCTTCGAAATTTATCACAACCGACGATATTTCATATATTTAGCTCTACCGACGTTATAGCAGAGGTCGATTTGACCTCGAAGTGTTATATGAAAATCTCGGATTTATCGTGTGTAATTAATGCTCACATTTTCAACGCGTTACAACACACAGTACAAGGGGATAATATTACTGCGTGATTTTTTTTTTTTTTTTGCGAAATGTAAGTATATGTATGCATAATGTGTACACTTGTCGAGCGTAATAATTTACGGACAATAACTTTGGTAGAATTGAATAAAAACATTTCACTTTGAAGAGATGCATCGCTCGCTTTTGGATTAATAAATGAATTACTCGCGTAATTACTGAGCACCAGCAAGCAAGCAAGCAAGCAAATGCAGGTTCGGCTGCTTTAAAAGTAAAAACAGTTCTGATTTCACCAGCACGTGAAATAGACGAATTTTCAGTCTTGTTTGCTCGCACGAGAGAGAGAGAGAGGGGGAGAGAGAGAAAGAGAGGGAGAGAGACTCTAATTACATTCGCGCAAATCCAGGGGGATACTTCACGTTAGTATAATCATGATTTATAATCACGGCAAGCCTGTGTGTATGCGCGCGTGAGAGAGAGAGAGAGAGACAGCAATTTAAAATTCATATGCGCTCCCAAAAGGAAATCAACTTTATTTAAATTACTTGTATATATACGCGTGTATATATATATATATATACATTCGCATGCTAATTATACGTGCGAGCTGGTAGAAGGCGAGAGCGTGGGTGGACGGTAATTATGGAAAAACTGTTTATCTCGGGGTATACAACACAGCGAACTATAAGGGAGAACAGCTTAATCACCCGAGTAACTTCGAATTAAGAGACGTCACTCTTCCTTATACCAGCTACGCTCCGAGAGATCCAATAAAGAAGATAACACGCCAGGGAGAGAGAGAGCGAGAGAGAGAGCGAGAGAGAGAGAGAGAGAGATATGCATGTAGCAACAGCAGTCGGCATTTATTATTCAAGCCCATTTGCTCGATGACACTCAACATCTCGCTGTCCCTCTCCCCACCCATCAACACGTCTCCAATCCATCAACCCTCCGAAAACCCATCCCAAGAACACATAACGTTTCATCCATCTCCTTAGTAATACATCAGTCCATTTCTTCCTCTATCTAGTAGCGTGTGAAAAAAACTGTAATACTAGCAGCAGAAGTAGAAGCAAGAGGAGCTACTCTAACTAAATTTTCTAAATCCTCCCACACCCCCTATGGCTCTAAACGCGCTACGAATAAAATCGAACGCTCCGTTTCTATACCAGCGTGTGCCGCTGGAATCGACGAAAAAGCAGAAAGAGAGAGAGAGAGAGAGAGAGAGAGAGAGAGAGAGGGATTCTAGCGTTCCCGGGGGTATGTGTATGTGTCCTCTCCCACTCTCTCCATTCGCAAAGACGAGCGGCGAACGCATATCCGCTTTGACCGGGGCACCCGGCCGGCGGCCTCGGACAATTTGATCAGCGACTCGGAGGAATTGCCTTCCCCCACCTTCGTCCTCATCCTCACGTATATATATATATGTATATATACGTATACGTTCATACATACACAATACGTGTGTATACGCATACGTACAGAGAGGAAGAAAGAGAGAGAGAGAAAGGAGAGAAGCTGACGCTTGTTTTCCTCGCGATTTCCCACCCCTGTGTACGTGTACATACGTGCAGGTAGCTCGGGAATCGTGGCATCCGCCCAAGTGACTCCCTCTCTTTCTCCTCCTCTCTTTCCCTCTCTCTCTCTCTCTCTCTCTTCGGGACAAGTGGCTTTTTCTCGCTCTCGTAGCCTTCTCTCTCTCTCTCTCTCTCTGGTTCTCCCCGTCGGTTTCTAGGTTAAATCCATTGTTGGTCGACGATTTTATGCGTTTCGCACTTCGCTAATACGAACAATTGATTTTTCTACACACACACACATACACACACGCACATATATACAGATGAAAAAGAATCTTTCTTTGTGAATAGCAACACTACATCCAGTCACTATACCCGGCCGCGTGTTACACAAAAAAATGACCGTGATTACGTCGTAACGATTTGAAAAAGAGAGAGAGAGAGAGAGAGAGATAGAGAGAGAGAGAGAGAGGGGGAGAGGGAGAGGGAGAGGGAGAGGGAGAGTGAGAGAGAGAGAGAGAAAGAGAGAGAGAAAGAGAGAGAGAGCGAGAGAGAGAGAGAGAGAGAGAGAGAGAGAGAGTACTGTATTCAGTTCCCTTTCGCTACGTTAATTTTATGGTGATTGCGTTAACGAGCGAGTGAGCGCCAAAGAGAAAGAGAGGAGAAGAGGCCGAGTATAGTGTACGTAAATTATTTTACGATGAAGTTGCGTTCGTGTACGCCCTCGCGCTACTTGGTACTTTTCCGCTCTATACGGTTCCTCGCTCTACTCGCTTTCTCTTCGCCTGTTATCGAAGGAGCCATTGCTTTGGAACGTGTTTCCTTTTTCGGCGATAAATTTTTCAACTTCTTATCTTAGATCGTCACAGGGGTTATCTCAAATGTTAGATAGAGGTTCGTGGAAATTGGTGAACGCGTGGGTGTTCTACATAAATATAACAAATCGAAGATTATTCCTTATATCAAATTAATAGTCTACGATTACTCGATTTTTTTCCTTTTGTTTTTATTAATGTAACAGAGTATTTTGGAGAATAATTAATGTACCAATGGATGATAAAAGGCACTTTGCTCAATAATGCATTGCGACGGGTAAATTAAATATCAATGAGTACCGTGTCGTCGTGCAGTAAAAGTTGCAAAATATTCATGACTATAACAAAAAGTAGATACAACTTATTTACTCAAACCGTATAACGTATGAATCTTAAATAAAATATCTTCAAATTGATAAGTATAATCTACTAAACAACAATGTGCTCAATTATATCAAATTAAACTCCCAACGCATCAATACCAATTAATATCCTACGAAACAATGAAATTCCAGCAGACGTCGCTATATATCCCATCCGCTACTTCGTTCCATATAGAAATTTTCATCGCTCATAGATTTCTATACCCACCCCAATCACACTCTAGTTCAAAATCCCACGGGTAATCAGATCCATCCTCTTCCCCTCATCAAGCACAAATGAACCACCACCAAAAGCACTTCAATTACGAAACTCATAATTCCGTCCGTTCACCACAACATCGTCGTCATCATCATCATCATCCACTTACATTCTTTTCGCAAAAACGCACTATTGTTAAACGCAAAAGCCATAAGAGTAGAAGAGAACGAAAAAAAGATGAACCTGATAACAGTTGGCTACCGGGACCTACGGACAAAGAACTCTAGCGTACATTTAAAAACGCAAATCTCCCGCCGTCGCTGCCGGCCTATACACACGCTATTAGCACAATAGGAATCCAATTCGCAGCTGCTGTTGCTACTGCTCCTGCTACATCCTCCCCTCTACTCTGTTTCCCTCCGGGATCGCACATCACTCGCTTGTAATGACTACTCTCGTATCATGAAAAGAGGCTGAAGTACTATTACTACTACTATACTACTACTACTACTACTACTATACCACACTGGTATAAATCGATCCGTTCCACTAACATATACGTATATGTATAATATACATGGGAATCATCGCACACGAGGGAATAAAACAAATCTCGGATAATATGTATGTGTATGTGCAGCTTGCTTGTATATACATCCGATCCGGACTACGCCCCGACGACTACGTATTCCTCGTTGTCGTCGTCATCGTCGTGCAATAATTTTCCACACGTATTCCCTCCGGCAGAGAGAAAAAAAAAAGCTATACAAGCTGTTCGATTGCCCGGTACGAAAGAAGGGTTGGTTGGTTGTATATATATGTACTGAATCACGGGATGTTTATGAGAGCATGAGGGTAGAGAGACGAGAATAGGATAGATTACCGGCCGTTTAGTGACATGAGTTTTCTCACGGTTTTATACACGCGATATGTTAGTTCTATTCCCGTAAGGAAACCCTCTAAAGTTATATTCCATTTCAATGATAAGAGGACTGTACCATTCACCATCTATACTATACACTTTCTTCCGTAACAATGTATAACCAATATCCTAACTTCCTCAACAACATTTCTCACCTTACAAAAACCTTGCAGCAGCAGGTAAATCAAAATAAATCTCATCTGCCATTACCATATATATATATATATATATATACATACAACTAGATCCACGAACGCGCAATCATCGGGATCCTCGCTGCGTTATCAATCACTCGCTCGTTCGTCCACAGCATCCTATCAATCAGCGTACCGCGTTTGGTCCTCTCGAACTATACTCGTAGCCGCTGCAACCTCATTCAGTATATCCCGAGCACTACCTCACTATCCGCAACTGCATTTTTCATACCCACGTATGACCGACTACTCTGCTTGTGCCAATGACCTTATTTTGTATATACTCACTCTCTCACTCTCTATACATCTTTCAGAACCTTAGCCACGCTCGCTCGCGAGTTCACGTTCGTAGAAAGGTCATCGTACTATTATATATGTAGAGGAAAAAAAAAAAAGAGGGAGGTCCACGACTTTATACTGGGAGGGTTAGTTGGTTAAAATTGGCGCGCTCGCTTACCGGTGATGCCGAGGAGCACCCAGCACACGAGGCAGAGCACGTAGTAGTCGACGCAGGAGGGTGAGCTGCAGGCCCTCATGATGTTGTTGCACTCATCGCCACGCACCGCACCACCACCACCACCACCCGGCGCGCCTGCTACCACCACCAATTAACTAATACTCTTCTTTCTACTCCTTTTACTCCTTCTCTTCCTCCTCCACTTCTTCTTCTTCTTCTTCTTCTTCCTCTTCGTTGTCCCGTGACCGCCAGTTTCACGGCAGCGTAACAATACAACTGCCTTTCCCTTCTATCCATCCATCTTCCGGCACACTTTTTCTTTTTATTTTTTTTATCACTTTTTTTTTTTTACATATACGTATTAAGTATATGTCGTTTTGTCACACTTCTCTCGTATCGTCATCCTCGTAGCACAATGGTTATAATATATGTAGTTGAACGATCCCGGTAACAAATACGTTGGCTATGTATGTGTATACTATCGCGCACTACTCGGTCAAAAGAGAGACATGTAGGCTCGTTCACCCGCACAGTGTGATATATAAAGGATGTGAGAAGAAGGATAGAGAGGGCGGAAGATGATGAATAAAGGACAAAAAACTACAGGTAACTATAGTACTTGAAAGGGGAGGTACTGATATTATATATATATGTATATATATATATATATCTCTCTCCTGCTGTATATACTACTATTAATACTCGGTACAGCTCGATGTTATTTTTACCCAGCGCTAGCGCGCGCGCTAGAGCGGCGCCGTGTGGCCCTCGTCGTCGTCTACGTCGCCGCCACCGCCGTCGTCGTCGTCGTCGTCTCCTCTCCTTCGAGCGAGAGAGTCTGGCGCGCGCGCGGTACCCACCGAACTCGCCCTCTCTTACTCTCTCTCTCTCTCTCTCTCTCTTTCTCTCCTACTCTCCTACTCTCGTACGTTCTCTCTCTCTCTCTCTTCCTCCCACTAGTGGGAAGGGCGAAAAGGGGTGAGCGGTGGTGGTAGCGGCAGCAGCAGCAGCAGCAGCAGCAGCGCTGAACGCGCGCGCGGCCCGGGCGAAGCTCTATGTGCTGCTACTCTGACTCTGCGCCGGGTCGGCACTGCCCGACATGAGAGAGAGAGAGCGAGCAAGCGAGCGAGCGGAGCAGAGCACAGCCCGGGGATCCGCGCAAGCGTGTTCACACTCTCTCCTCTGCTCTCTACGCTGCCGGATCGCCGGTGGCTGCTGCTGCTTCTGCTGCTGCCGCCGTTGCCGCTGATGCTGAGAGAGAGGCAGCATCCCCACCCCGTATGCTCTATCGCTTTCTCTCTCTGTGTATATATATATGTATATATAACAGTTGGTATTCGCTTTCTTTCTTTCGGTTCTCTCTCTCTCTCTCTCTCTCTCTCTCTCTCTCTTACGAGCGAGCGAGCGTTGTTCGCTACTAGCGCGACGTCGGCGTTTACGTATACGCGTTATTTTCTTTCGGATTGTCGGGGATTTCGTCGTATATGGAAGGTAGTATGTACAACTACGAATGTTAGAGGGAATTTCATTCGTGTATAGATATAGAAGATGGGCGTATACGTACGACTCTTGATTTTTCAGAGGTTCCGAAGGAGTGCGAATAAGGGCGTTCTTTTCTGTCTATATATGTATATATGTTACATGTTACGTGATGTGTACCTGTTTCTTGTATATATACGAACGTGAGATAACCTGTGTGTCGTCTTTGTTCGTATATATAGGCGCGCGTTCGTACCGGTATAAGCGACGGTTATTTCTCTTGACTGGAGGAAGAGGAGGAGGAGGAAGGTGGAGGTAGTTCGATGCCCCGGACAGAGAGAGAGAGAGAAAGAGAGAATCCCCGGTCATTTGTTTGTTGATTGGGAAATTTCTGGCTGGCGCGCGGGCGCGTGCCGGAGCGAATTCTTTCCTTTGTTTTCGGTATAGGAAAGGGAGGGGAAATTGCTAAGACAATAAGGCACGCGGAGTAAAATAAATGAGACGTTTATCGGGGGGGGGGTGAGTAAAAGCGTATGGCTGGACTTTGTATCATTGATACGAAACCCCCTTGAATTTTTAAACAAAAGGCCAAGCTTTACGCTGTATAGCGATTCCGTTTGAGTGGACGGTGATATTTCAACTGGAGAAATGAGGAAGAATGATTGTCGATTTGAATCGGATTTGAAGTTGACGAACGTTTTCTCGCTCTCTTTCGATCTTTTTGTCCAATTTAAAATAATGAATGTAATAATTCTTTTGCGAGGAGAAATAAAAATTGAAAACGATGAAAACAGTTGTAAGACGATCGTGGCTCTGAGTTGAGCTTCGATGTACTTTCTGATTACTTTCGGGGCGAGTGCGACTTATATATATATATATATATAGTTGTATAACAGGCGAAGTACAAGTTTTAATCTGAATAGAATTACACGACTTTAACGTTAATGGTCGTTGCATTTAATTCAAAATTTCTTGAGTATTTTACTCGAAACTTGAAAGTTTGGTTCATTCTTATAAATGTCGGCAAAGGAATCTTACGCATGAAAAGTTTTAAATAAAATTTTTTTTTTTCTTTTAATTAAAAATTATTGAATTCAAAATTAAAAAGCTTTGTTAAACAGAAAAAACAGTGGTTCCTAAAGAAGAAAAAAAAGACTCGATGTATCAATAGACTCAGCTCACCTCTAAAAATTTACTCCTCATATACTTACTCACACCTCGTTGAGAATAAACTATTAGCGCCGAGACTTACCAAACTTCACTTCAGCCCCGCAACCATCGATGAAATCCAGCACGCGCAACGCAGCAGCAGCGGCCGGCAGCATCGACCGACGACGACGACGACGACACCCTTCATCGCACCAATCGTCTCTCTCTCCCTCTCATCTTCTACCCGCGACTCCCTTTTTCGACACCTTATCTGGGTCGTTGACACGTCACGGAAGACACGTCGACTTCGTCGTCGTCGTCGTCGTCGTGGTCCTCTCTCACACCCCCTGAAGCGAACGTGTACACACACACACATACATACTCTCTTGCGACTGTCCTTTGTATCGCTCGTTCACCCCCTTATACGAAGCTCTACGCGCAAGTCTCAGAATGTCAAAGAAATTCACCCTTTCGGAGAACTCCACCTTCCTCCTCCTCCTTCTTCTTCTTCTTCCTCTTATCCCCTCGAGCGTGCGAGCGGAGGAGGGACCGAAAGTTTAAGGTGGCTTCGAAACTTCAAAACAGAGAGAGAGAGAGAGAGAGAGAGAGAGAGGAAGCTGCAGCAGAGGAGAATTAGACGCGCGCAAGCGCAAGCACCAGCGCCCCGGGATTTATTTATAGTGCGTCGCGTGAGAACCGATGCGGACGTAATTGGAATTTTTAGGAGCAGGCGCGCGAGAGAAAAGGAGAAGAAGAAGGTTGTAGTGGTGATGGTACTGGTGGTGGTGGTGATGGGATAGAGAAGCGTCTTTGAGTTTAATTATTGTTCCGCGAAAGGAGAAGGAGGAGTTTTTATTTTGAAATTTATTGAGAGGGCGGAGTTTGATGATGTTTTATTTTCGATAGTAAATTTTGAAGGAAAGATGGTGGGATTTGTAGTATTTGAAAAGAAGAGAGTTGGGTAATATGATATATATGTGATATGGTGATTTTTAGTTTAATTGTTGTTTGTTATAAATTTGGTTATGAAAATTAAATGGACCGCAATTTTTATTTTTGTTTGAAAGATGCATCAAATAAGCGTCAACAACTATATTTTAATTTATAGAATTCTTGATTAAAATTGGAAAGAAAATATATTATTCGCACTTAACTTAATATCAGAGTTACAGTAATCATGTAATACAACCATTTCGTATATATATAGAACTGATGCGCAACATCACATCTCTTAATTATGGATCCGCAACATTAAAATAATTAATTTTCCAGCATTGTTAATGAGTCTCGCATCTGCCACGGCTTAAAACTAATCAATTCACTTGATTGTTCATTACCAACAATGATATTCCGAATTGTTTTGAGTGCGTCCCAAACTAGTTTCTGCCTATGAATTATTCGAGATTTCTTCAGTGATATCCGTAACGCTTCAATCGAAACTCTACCAACTACAATGGATAACTTAATAAATGTCAGAGAAAGAGAGAGAGAGAGAGAGAGAGAGAGAGTCGAGCTGTTGTGCTTTAAACAAACACTACTATATCCCAGCCATTTCCCAATGTCTATATTAAGCGATGTCGACTCTGTCTGTCTCTCTCTCTCTTCCTGCTTTGTCGTCTTTTAACGTCAACTCATGCCCCTCGCAAAGTCAAACACACTGCATATATACTATGAGCGCGATTTACATCGATTCATTCTTCTGACGTTGGCATAAATAGCCAGTGTTCTATATATTAGAATGCCGTAGTAAAGCCCTCATGTATATAGTTTTCAACGTAAAAATAATTTCTCGTTATATATATATATATATATATATATATATTCAAAAATGCAAAACAAGAAAAAAGTTGGGGTAGGATTAGATAGCGGTGTTACCGGTACAGGTAAAAATCTCAAAGTCTTAATTATATATACGAAAATAAGGAAAATTACTCGAGAAGTTGATAAAAATTAGCATTCGCGAAATTACGGAAGATGCTAAACAGAATTTCCTTGTAAACAAGACAGACTATCTTTTCTCGGCTCTTTTTAAACGGACTTTATCTCGCACCCTTAAAGGTTTTAACCCTCTCCCGCAGTCATGTCTATATACATTGACTATATACATAGGTGGATAGCCAGCGATCGATGATCGGAAATTCTTCCATTACTTATTTTCGAATTGCCCTCGTGAATTGTTAAGGCGCTGTTACGCTCCTTAACTTAATGCAAATGGAATGCAAATGCTTCGCTCTCTTTCTCTCTCGCGCGCGCGCTCAGTACTTTTTTCGTTCTCTTTAGCGCTCACGCTCACGAACGCTTAGGAGGATAAAAAAGAAGAGCCTGTATTTGCGTAGTGCTTTCGTTGCATGCACGTGAAAGAGAGAGAGAGAGAGAATGCAGTAGCGAGATTTTCAAAGTTCGATCGAGGTAGGCGAATGTTATGTTTGAAAGTGATGAGAACGATGTGAGTTTTATTATTATCAGTATGATGATTATTTTAGAAAGTTGAGAGGGTTTAATTAATATTCAAAAGATGGGGCGTACATCGGTAAAATAAACGTTACGAAATTATTCGCAATGTTCGAGTATTTTCATACCACCTAACTTTTAGTTATGTATACATATATATATTCTGCAAAATTGTACAAATTTGAGTTCGATGCAAATAGCATTTACTAGAGCGTTTGAAAATGATTATTTCACAATTGATTAAAACAACAAATTCAATCATTACGATAAATCACATTCAATATATTTCACCAATGCTCTATATGTACGAACAAAAATTCAAACGTTGATATAACGCGATAAAACAAGTTAATCGCGGTAATGTCCATTAACTAAACCCAGCATACATCATCCATCGTTGAAACGTCTCAGGTATAAACACTCGACGCAAAAGACGACGATGACAACGACAGGCAAACTCACCAAAAAAAAAAAAAAAAAAAAAAAAGAACTTGAGTTGTGGTGGTAGATGAGGATCAACTTAAAAACCCCATTCCATCATCGTCAAATCAGCAGGATCTGCTTTCGCCGGTACCAAAATCGATCGGTCCGCCGTGCAAACTTTGGCCTCCCCTTATACTACATGCTGACGAGGAAAGCTCGCTTCGCATCGTCGAGTGAAAAGTGTCGGCGAGGCGCGCGACAGCCGCGTATGCACCAGCAGTAATAGCATGCGGGCCACAACAGTATCACCAGCACGCGCGTGCGCTTCCTCATACTCTCTCTCTCTCTCTCTCTTCTCCCAGGGATGAGTCGCTCGAAAAGCTCGAGCCTCTACCACGACCGTTACCACCGCCACGCGAGGATTAATGGATTTATCGGCGGCTTGCGATATAGGCTGTTGTCTTGCTACCACAGACACATACATACTATATATCTATATACCTCTCTCTTTCTCTCTCATACAAAGGCCACAGAGCTCGACACGATAGCTCGCCGCCTCGTTCGCTTGTTTTTTTTTTTGTCGGCCAGATCGTTGCGCAGTAGCCTTTTGTCTATCGTTCACTATATACATATATATACCTATTGCCTGGAACGTTTGCCGGATTGTCGAATTAATTGACGGCTTAAAAGCCCACCGGCTGGCTAGTGGCTCCCCAACAGTGGCGAGCGTTAAAAGGAATTCGATTTTTGTACTCTTGAATTTTTTCAAGAGAGAGAGAGAGAGAGAGAGAGAGAGGAGAGAGGAGAGAGCCAACCAACCCATAGTACATATACACGTATATATACGCACGTATATACATATACGTGTGTACGTGCGGTCTTTGTGAGGCGTCGCGTGGCACTCAGGATAAATTGCACGCGCTTTGAGCTAAGGGATTTAGAACCGCTGGTCCTGTGTGTACGTACGTACGTATAACGTGCGTATATGCATGTATGTGTATGTGTGTGTTGGTTGTCCCGTCGTCGTCATCCTTCTCCTCCTCCTCTTCTTCCTCCTAGTGCGTATGCGAGGGCATCGCTGTTTTCAGCCGAGAGTGGATTTTGCGTGTGCTAGCTGTTTTTGTGCGAAAGTGCGTCTCTGTAGAGAGTGAGAGATAGCGATGCGTTGGCAGCTTCTATGTGACCTGGCTTTTTACTACGGGAATGGTGAATTAGTAAATTAGACCAGCTTTGATGCTCTATTTTGGAGAAAAGAGGAGATGGTGAGTATAAGGTGCGTATAATTCTTGTGCGTGATAAATAGCAGTGTGCCTTTTGAATGCAAGCGTGTGTATGGTAGTTTTAGATTCATGTTGAGTGTGAACAAGAGAATAAATGTTTTTGATTAGTTCTTCTATTTATTTGATATTTATTTGCTTAATTTTTAGATTATGATACCGTAATAACAAATCTATTGTAAGGATTATTAAAAAATTCGGGAATGGTCATGTAATGAAATTTAGAAATGTCATAAAACAAGATTTTGAAGAATAATATTTTGAAATTATTAAATACTTCAAATATTTTACAATAATTTATTTCACTACATGTACGTTCATTATTAAGCTGCTTAACGTTAAGCTCTATAATAGTATCATAATTATAACATACCTATCTCTGAACATTTCCTTTGAAACGTTATATTAAATTAGAACAATGGAAATTTAGTTTATTTTTGAGGTTTATGAAATATTTATTAGTTAAACAAATTGAAAATGAATTTAGCTAATGGAAAATTTATGTGGATTTACATATAATAATATTGCAGAAGCATTTGGTTTAGGTAATTAGTGAAAGCGTTTGGTTACGCTCGGTACCGGGAAACAGCTTTGATTAAACCGATATTGCGAACATGCCACCTATTATGTGAAAATCATAATTATAGTGAGCTTTACATAACGAATAAAATTTTTCTTAAAGTGCTATTTATTTTCAAAATTTTAGGATTAAATAATTTTAAATGCCATTTCGTTCTCACCCCGGAGAACCTACTTCAAGAATTTCGTACAGACGCGAACGCCTGAAAAAAAGGAGTGCCAAGATAAGTGGCTACTTTGGCTTCATTTTTACTGGAGCGTTGTAATTTTCTTCGCGTAAAGAAATATTACTCTTAAAGATTCGCGCTATTAATTTAAAACTTTTTAGTTTACTTAAAAATAAGCGGGCATTTCCCGAGACTCGCAATATTAAACCATTTATATTTTAAGATGAAATCTTATAAGATGCGTATGATTTAATTTTCCTCGAGAATGGAATATTGAAATGTGAATTAAAAAACGCTAGCTGTGACCTAAGTGTAAAATACGAAAAAAAATATAAAATTTTTATTAGAGATGTCGTAAATGAGAAATAACCTATCAATGTAATAGTTTTTCTATTCGATGAAAGTACAGCACTTGCATTTTTATCGATTCTGCTAGAAAAACAATTTTAATAAAAGTAGAAGAAAAAATTTACAATCGGATTTCAAGTTTGATCGAAATATTTATGGACTTAAAATTTAAATGAAAATTACTTTACTAGTTTAAATTTTCGATCAATAAATGATCATTTATATCATAAAAACCAAGGACCTTAAAAAAAAAGCAGAAGTAGTTCTTTCTCCTCTAATTCCACGAAAATTAATTATTAAATTTTCATAACATTGACATGTATAACATCTATACCACATACTCTAGCCTCTATAATTTTCAATTTAATTTATAATTCCATTTTTTTTTTAATTTAATTAAAATTATATTAAAAGTTCAAATACTCAAAAAAATTTTCTTTATAATTTACAATGTTCACTCTTCTAATTATTCGATAATGAAATTTGTCTATGCTCCCACCAGTTTTAATTTATAAAATTAGGATAATCTTTAGAGTTTCGTTAGGTTTTAACATAACAGCAGCTTTAATATCAAACACACAAAAAAAAAATCTTAAAAATTTAATATTCTTACAAGAATTATCTCAAAAATTGTTTTAAAGCATTTTCGACCCAAAAAAATTGCTAAAAATTTTACTCTTCTTTATATGGAAGCAACAAGTACGACGGTGAATTTAAAAAATAATCTTCTCCAATTGAATAAACATTGGAATTTTGTTTAATTTTGCATTCCCACTTTAGCTATGCTTACGAAAATTTCCCAATGTAGTTGGCTTACTTTGATGTAAATTAAAACCACTCCTTTAAAGGTAGTAAATACTCCAAATACTTTTCTTTATCAAATAACGTAGTCCGCAACGCTAAGAAAATATAAAATTTTCTTTGAAATTTCTTTGCGGTTTCCTTCCATTAATTCTTTCCATTCCTTGAACATTGATATTCCATTTCTCCGACCTGTAGTACGATAAAATTCTTCATAACATATTTCACTCTACCGAAACATTTTTTTTAACAAATTCTATTACACAAAATTCAATCATCATGACTCCCAATATTTACACTTCTATAATAAAGTTCGATTCACCTAGAAAAACTATATTCCACGTTCCCTCTAAAATAAAATCCGTAACCATCGGCATGCGGCTATTCCACCCCTACCACATCCAAGCCATCATAAAAGCCAAAATTAACGTGAAAAAAAGCCATCGATACCACTACCACACGGCGTACTTTCATCTCTCCGCTAGTAGCATGTGACGACACAGCGAGCACACGCGTTTATCGCCCGATGCGCGCACGCGAACTCGATAAATAAATCGGAGAGGGGTTGCTCGATACTACCACTCTCACTCACTCTCCTACACACACACACATACAGGCGTTTTATCGTCCTCATCTCCTGGCTGGATCATTTCGGTTTCGCTCTCTCACCGACTGGCTTGTATGCATTCCGCCCGCTGATTTCGGGCCTTTGAGCGTTCGCGCATAGTTCAGCGATAACTTCTCTCCTCTCTCTCTCTCTCTCACGTTCTCTCGCTATACGCCTTGATGCGATTTCGGTGCGGGCGCATAAACTTGGCAACAATCCGAGGCGAGAGCCAGGAGGCAAAAGTCTCAGGGATCTTGTTATTATGCACGTCTCGATGCTCTCGCTCTCTTCTCGCGGTTTATCTTTTGTGAGCGAGCAGAACGCGCGCGCGCGCGAGCGTTCCTTTCGACCGAAGAATTTATTAGGAACCGTAGGAGATGAGCGTGCAGACAGCGGACGACTTGTGCTGAACTCGCTTGCTCACTCTCTCTCTCGCTGTACGTGCAGTATATAGCATGAGAGTTTGCTGATGAGAGGAAACTTTCCAGAGCTGATACTGATATAAATTTCCGGGAAGGGTGACGGAGGGGAAATCGAGATACGAGGTAGAATGTGGTATATATGTGGTGTATGCGTTCTGTTAATTATGTGCGTCGAGGTTTGTAGGTAAGAGAGAGAAAGCTAGCCTAAGGGTAAAATTCTGTACACGGACTTTGTACTTCATAGTTGGTGGAACGAGTCTCCAAGAAACGTCGAAGTGAGGGGGATAATTGAAATTTAGCATGGTACGTGGATTTTTAACTTTTATTTATTTGATTGTCGGAATTCAGTGTAACATTGTTAATTGAAAAATAAAAATACTTAACCATTTTTTTTTTTTGATAGAGAATATATTTGAATCTGGTTTGTTTTCCAGTAATTTTTTAACAAGCTTATTCGAAAAATACTCCAATAACGAAAAATATAGACCTGTAAAATAAGTATACTTTACCGGGATTATATGTCGAAATCCACGCCAAAAATCCATTAACAAGTTCTGAAAAGTCGGGAAAAATATTTTTCAAGGTACACCTTCTGATACTGGTTTACCCTACTCTTTGTATTACATAATATATGAAAAAAATTAAGTACACCCTTTTTCAATAAAAAACTCAAAAGAAGCATTTTCTTTATCTTTCAGCCACTTATCTTAATCTGCTCAACCTGATATATACTTACTCATACCTCAATTTCTACTTGTGCTTGGATTGGTAACTCTTAAATTGCTGTGCAGCGTTGTGTACAACGTTTAAAAAAATATGATGGAAAGGTCGAAGGGTACTTTCAATTATGGTTGGCGATTTTAATATTAACTGGAACGTCGCAATTCTACGTTTCGTCTAATCCTTGGCAGCCCTTTATTCGCCTGGACCACTACCTTTCAATTAATGGAACAATTGAGCTAATTTACATATTGTATACCGCTATTGATTACATTTGTGTCAGAGATATTTCTAAGGTGGTATCTTAACCATCAGCAATAATTTACTTGAAGTTTTTG
>JAYJLV010036362.1:0-25669 GCA_036873485.1 Torymus texanus
TCCCGTTTGCGTACCTCACGCCTCCTACGGGAAACTCGCATCTTCAGGCTATTTGAGAGTTCAGATTTTTTAAATAGTAGTTTATTGTCTTCATACCGTCTACATGCGCTGCACCTTGTACGTGGAACTCGCATCGCCAGGTTATTTGAGGTTTAATAATTTACAATTTACAACTTAATTCATTTTTTCTTCTGCGTATCTCACACCTTCTACGGAAAAAAAAGTAGACACAAACATCCGTTCGAAAATTATCTCTTACATGCCAATTTGAAGCACTGGCTGACTATACATGAAATCAATAGATGAAAAAACCCTAAAAAAAATGTATGTATGAACGAAAATTATCATTATTGGAATCGATTTTTAAAGGCGTTATGGGTATGAAAAAATTTCAGAAATCCATTCAAAACTTATAGTTTGCGAGGTACGAGTGTGGTTTCCTGCCCGGTAATACTAAACATACACGAAAACGAAAGAGCAGATCGTCATACCTTGAATGTTTCTGAGTTGATGTCTGATTTCAATTCTGGTATCATTTATGCAGCAGCTGGGACCATGTAAAAAAATTGTAGACACGAACATCGTTCAGAAGTTATCTCTCACGTGCCAATTTAAAGCACTCATGGCTGAATTAAAACAACGTCCGAAAGAATGCTGTTTCAACAGTTTAGCGATTATCGAAAAATTTTATTTTTGGAATCGACTGATAAAGCTGCCTGAAGTACGTAGAAAAATAGTAGAAAAATAGTACCCTCAAGGGGGGAAAAATAGTACACAGAGGGTCTACTGACCGTAAGTAGCGATAGTACACAGTTTGTCATCCTACAGTCAAGTGTACGATAAGAAACTTCAAGAGAAAAAAGAGAGAGAGAGAGAGAGAGAGAAAGAGCAATTAGGAAAACTGTTGACGATCAAGAGAGCTCGCGAGTAGAATGGCCGAGCGAGGAAAACACGGAGAGGACTGAGACCCTCTCTTCCAGCGTTCCCACCCCCTCGCTGTGTATATGTAAGGATGGCCGGGATTCAGCGGGGAGAAAAAAAAGAGGACGCGGGTGCGTACAGCACAAAGCGCGAGTAAGTGGGGGAGGGGTGGAAAGGGAAGGGGAAGCGAGGTAAGAGGGAGCAAGGCGCAAAAAGGGTCTTGAATTACCGGGAATATGGTAAATAACTTTTCTGAAAGGGCCCGGAGAGAGAGAGAGAGTGAGAGGGAGGCTTTCACCGCCGCGAAAAGGGACATCAAGAGCGCGAGAGACATTGAATTACAAAAAAATGAGGTAGATGAAGAGGAGAGTAAGGGCGCGTATAGTCTGAGAGGTGCGAGAGTGTAGGGGGACGCAGAAATATGCAATTCTTTTGGTGTTTGCATCGCGTGTACTGCTGCTGATGCTGCTGCAAGTTTTTGTCGGAAGTATAATTCGTCCGGACCTTGTACGTTAGCCTTATTGCGTAAAGCTTGGTGTATATGTATGTGTGTGTGTGTGTGTATGCTCGTGTCAGAGAGCTTTTTTCAGGTCCAGCTGGATTGCGCTAATTTTTTCTGCTACGTGGTTAAAATATAGTGCTGGGACAACAAATTTTAACTCGAGTTGGAGGGAGAGAAATTTCATTCTCAGGATGCATGAGTTTGTTGTAGATTCGTTGGGAAATTTAGTTGGAGTTAAAACTGCCGCGCGACGAGTTTATTGTCGGTGAGACAAGGTATTATTAAAGTACGTGTTACATTAGTCGCTATATGTACGTTTCACTTAAAAACTCACCGTTGACGTGTATGGTAAGGTAATGCATTCGAAATAATCTGCGTTACTCACCTGAAACACGATAAAGAAAGATACATTTTAACAGACATATATAAATAAGGTACAATCGATGTATATAATATAAAAATTTGACAGACAGTTTATATATATGTATATGTTACTTATACCTATGAGTGAAAGGCTTTTCCCAAAACCCAGATTTTCATATCGAAAATCAAATAACGCTAGAGACAGACACGAAATATATACAAAATACGAGTAAGCTTGACGTACCTATATAACTGAATATATCTACAAGCCGCGAAACCTCGCGAATCGATAGCGCGTAGAAAAACACACCAGCGGGAAATCGAAAGAAGACGCTCGCGTCACTTCTCTCAGCTTACAGCTAAGCTTCTATTTTCCCTGTATACACATACCTTACGCGCGGCGAAAGCGGGGAGAAAAACAGAACGAAGGCCGCGCGCTCATAGCTTCCACGTGCGTAAACGGCACAAGGATACGCGGCGAGAAGTAAGGATGTATACGCGGAGGAAAGGAAACGGCAAAAGGAAAAGATAGATCCACGAACGCACGCGCGCGTCAATGTTTACGCCGGTGGAATTGGGGAGAAAGTCGTCGAAATTGAGATGAGCATCATCTCACGGTTGTATACGCACACACACAAGGGAATGCATTTAAAACGCCGTCTAAGGAGATCAACTTGGCACGTAGTCAGACACCTTTCTCACCATTGTGTGAGAAGGAGAGGAGACGAAGAGAGTTGAAGCGCGCGGCTTCTGTCCCGACGCGTCCGGCAATGTACTTATGATATTATATTTTTTCTTCGCCTCGTCGTCGTCGTCGTCGTCCTCTGCTGGCCTTCTTTTTTATTTAGCTTTTTTTTGGGGAGAAGAGTGAGAGAGGGAAGAAGAGAGAGTGAGGACGAACGAGCAGTGCTACTGGAAAATTCATCCGCAAAGTTTTCGCGAGGACGTCTCGGAGGAAGATGGAAGTTTCTTTTCGGCCAAGTCGGCTATGTTTTATTTGATTAGAAGCCGAGCGATGGGTGGGGAAATAAAATTCGAGAAAGCGGACGATGTATTTGTTTTATTCGAACTCGAGCCGTCGTCGTCGTCGGCGTTGGCGTCGTGGTTTATATTGTGTAATGGGATTTCTTTGTTAGGATAATTTTCTTTCCGCGCGCGCGCGCGTTCGCTCGCTTCCTTCTCTCTTTTTTTTTTTATCGGAGCGAAAAACTTTTATGGCGAGCGTAAAAAAATTGCCCCTGCATCGTACGCGCAAACTTTCCGTGCGTTTTTCTTTTATTTTTTATTTTCGTACCACTCGTTCCGCTGCGAGAGATCTTTTGTGATAAAACGCTGAATGGCTGTCGAAATTGTATTGTTTTTAAATTTAGATTGTCGTCGGGTTTTTGACTGCGCGAAATTCCGTTCGAGAGAACAGAAGAGAGAAGGTTTGCCGGTGAAATTTGCAAGAAACTAGAGAGCGCGCGGACATTTGTTTAAAGAAGTTCGTGGAAGGAGTAAGTTTAATTTTTCGTCAACGTTCGAGTGGAAAGTTTCGCGCTCGACATTTCAACTTGTGCCGTTCTTTGGAACTCTCCATATAATTAAACCAGGAAATCAGATATATGTAGTTTCGGAAACTGGTTTTCATAGAATGTGAATTAAGTTAATTAGTGTAATTACAGTTGGATTCGATAATACGTACATCGGTTTTTAATTTCGTTTAATTGATTGTATGCTTAATTACTTCGTACTGAAATATACTTACAGAAAAGCCGTAAATTATACTTTATGAAGAAGAAAAAGCTTTGATGTTGGAAAAAATGATTTTATGAATAAGTGAATATTTTTAAATATTATAACTGTAAATAAAAATTATATTTGTACTTTATTGTATAATTATAAAAATATAGGAATCGAATCATTTGGAAATATTTGCAAAAGTACCAGTGTTTACAACAAAATATAAATTATATCGTCGCTCAATAAAAAAAAAAAAAAATTAATCAGTTTCACGTAAAAATCTTACAACGCGAGTAGGAAATGATTTTTTCCCGGACCGAGCAGTTACAATTACGTAATTACATTTTCAAACGTAACCTCCTGTACACGCCTAATTTCGACCTTTATTGACTTTAAACAAAATACTACGTAATCAAATAAAAAAAAAGTTGGCGCGTGCGTCCGCTCAACGTTATACGGTTTGCTTCAAAGACGTAACGAAGCCCGTCCGAATGGTTCCAGCCATTTACAAAGCATTCGAAGTAATAAACCCTCCTTCTGCTCGCCTCGCGCAAACATCCTAAATAATTAAAAAGAAAGGTACGAAAAAAGCTGGAGTCATATTTCCCACCGAAGGAAGCGGAACGTTTCACAATTCCGCTTGTTTACAAAGCATTCCATTAAATTGGAAAAAAAATTTTTCAAAGGAACGCCGCCCTCGCCGCCGCCGCCGTCTCCTGTATATGCGCTAAATATTCCAATCCTATTAAGCATCGGCCAGGTGCAAAGGGTGGAGAGCGAACGAGCAAGAGAAGAGACGAGAGTGTCGCACGAGCGACTTCCAGGAAATAAAACGAGACAGAGTGAGAGAGAGAGCGAACGGGAAAAGCTTTTTTTAATAAATCATAAAGCGAGTGCGCGCGAGCGCCAAGTCCGTGCAAAAGGTAAACTCGCGGAAATTCGTCGTCGCGCTTTATTTGCCTTGGGAGTAGCGAGAGCAAGAGATGAGAAAAGGACGACAGCGATCCCTTTTTCCATTTTCCAAATCGAACTTTCCGTCGTTTCTCTCCGTTCCTTTTTTTTCGGGAGGAAAGAGACTGATGGGGAGAAATTCACACCAGCACAGTAGCGGGCGACCGTTGTCAATTGCAAGGTCACAAGCGGAGGTGGTTGGGGGGTGACCGCCATGGCGACGAAAGAGACTAATCGCCGGACTGCGCTGAAGGAGAGAAATGAACTTTTTACCCTCGAGGATTTTTTGGTACGGCTTGTAGCTTTTTTTTCTTCTTCTTCTTTGTTTTGCCGTTTTTAGGATAAGGCACGCGACCTTCTCTTCGCGCGGTGTTACATGTTTATTTATTCTGTAATTCTTTCATGCAGATTCGCCATTTCGTTTGTTAATGCCTCCATTTGCATGTCGTGTTTACTTATTTATTGAATATTCATTGTATCGATTTAACTGTTTTTATGCTTGTAACGTGGAAAGTTACAGAGTCGGTACTGTATAATTACATTGTAAAGGGCAAAATATTTCAATTCAATCGTGTATATGTAAGGTTTTTATATAAAACAGTTTTGGCTATAGTTTCGTATTTGTAGATGATGTAATTATATTGAAATAATTCGTTAGGCCGGTAGTTTGAAAGTTTAACTTCTGATAATATAATATGCAATCCTGTAATGAGATTTGACTATTTATAACGGCTAAACACTGTTTATAATTTTATTTATAAGTAATGTAATAAGTATTTCATGGAAAGTACTGAATGGACTACGTGAAGCACTACTGAGAAAACTGAAAACAATGTTTTATTGAAAGAGTGAAGAAAGATTCTTACAAAGAGCCCAGGATTCTGTTTAAAAGTTAATGTGAAACACGATGCAATTACACCCGTATTCCAATTGATTGGGTCATAGTAATCAAGAGCATTGTAGATGGACAGTGAAATTGTAATTGTCTAATATATCTTTAACGATGTTTTTTGCTTTGCTAATTTTTTCTTTTTTATGGATCACTGAATTTTTATAATTCCTAATTTATAAAGCCATTGTCTTTTAATAATTTTACAAAAACCGTTAGTTTTTAATTTATTATATTTTTGATATAATTGTTTAAAGAAAAATAGTTTAGATAAAGTGTTAGTATACTAATATTAGTCCCCACAATAAAAATAAGATTGTTTCATTTTTAAGAGAAATAATTTTATACTATATTTATGATATTTCTTCTTTAGATGCCAGAACTTCTAGAACCTTCGTTACGATGCACATGGAATACATCTTAATTCTTCACAAACGTGCCAAGCTATGAGTCTCTTCTATCAATATTTGATAGGGTTTGAACAAACTTTTGCCTATATCGTAGTAATTAGAGTAAGTTCAGTGATTAAGTCTAAGTCCATATATCCTTTAATTTCTTGTCAACTTAAGTTCTGATATGAGCAGCGGCTGGGCCTGAGTAAACTTCAGATTTTGAACTATACTGAATAAATAATTACAGTTTCATTACATTCTGAAAGAGCATGAATTACGGGAATATCAGATTCAAAATAAATAAAAAAAACTGATAAAAAATTAATCATATTTTATATGTAACGTGTTTATAAAAGCATTTTTAAGTAAAATAAATATGTAAAAGCAATATAATTAATCTAAAAGTCTTATTGTTATTTAAATTACCAATTATATGAAATGTTTTAAATACTAACATTTATTTCTAATTGGTATAATTATGAAATAACAAGAAACGTGCGTTTTTAACCGTAAAGTTAACCATCACTAATAGTTTCTTTAGTGTTAATAAATCTAACAAAGAGATGATAAACAATATCCGAGAACTCAGAAAAATATTGGTTAATTAATTTCCTTTACTTCGTTAATTAGAACTTTTCGATATTCAGTGAACTTTGATTTTCCCGAAAAAAGCGACGATAGCAGTCCAGAAACATATCGAAATTTCGATCAAATAAAATATCGGCGTGTACGTAAAATAAAATAAAATAATCTCACCGATACGAATTTTCAACTGCACTTGGTATATATATATGCATCACGACAGCCACACCGAACACAATAGCGACGAAAACGAGTAACTGGACCAAAATATCGAATAAACTCCTGATGTCATATACACCGTCGAAATTGAAATTATCACAATGGGGATCTCTCCCACGAAATTTTCCCAGCCCACTGGTGCTGAGTTCTCGATCCGACCGCATATGTAGCGCAATAGCGAAAACAATATTTTTTTTTTCGAACGTAGGCTTTGAAAAAAGTTGTCAGAATGAAAAAAAAATTGTTCTATACTTTCGTGACGTTTGATATATGTATACTTCATTTCGTGTTATTTTGAGAAAATAATACTCGGGTATCTGTCAATCTATCTATTCATTTTGCCCAATAAAAATATCAAAAGAGGATTTTTAATATTATTAAATTTTGAACTATATGTCGTTTACCATATCGATTGGTTAAAATATATATCTCCAACAATTCATAAATATAAATCTAGAAATAACATATTCCTGAAAACAACATAAAATCCTATAATGTAATACTTACAGTTGACTAAAGTATTTTTCCCTGTCACCTACAATTATCTTATATCACCAGGAAACAACCCGTTAAAAGAGCTCGACCATTCACTCTCTTGACAGGTGTACCATTACAGTAGGAACTGAACTCGTCTCTGAAAGTAACCTCAACTCCCTCTCAAACTGACAGAAGCAAAAATTAATCGGCTCTCTCTCTCTCTTACTCACTCTTCCTTGCAACTTTTCCTCGCTATAGAAGCTTACGTACGAATCTTTTTAAGGCTCTTATACGCCCTCCCACGTCTCACTCTCTTGCTCACCCTCGACCCTCGATATACGCCCACTTGTTTCCGCTCGTTTCTGCTCTCCCGGATGCCGGATGAATTTTTCACGGCGAACTTTCTACATCTTTGATAAGCACCACGACCCTTACCTGCATACCTGATGCCCTTACAGTATTGCGTGTGCCCGTAGGTATATGTATGTGTATATGTATATATATACACGTCAAGTACGAGGGCCTCGGTGTTACTTTATCAAGGTCTATAGCGAGTGAACTACTGTACGGGCGCGTTAATGGGATGATGAACGAAAATAACTTTTAGCGCAAGCGAGTTTAATGAGCGCGACTTTCGGAGTGTATATATATACGTGCGGCCAAAAGTTTTTTCCGCTTGAGTATGGGTAGGTGTACTTTTTTTTTTACGTGAACGAACGGAATTGATGCGCTAATTTTCGGTTGGGAGTGGTGCGTGTACGTGTATAACTTGTTTTCCCCGTAAAAGAGTGAGAGAACGATTTTCCGGTATTAATTTTTTAAAAAGTGCTCTCCAGCCACCAAAAGTTTTCCTTCACGTTCCACCCTCGAGTTTGTACATATGGGGAGTTCCTGCTGTAAGTATATATATTCACAAGTTGTTTGAAATTTCAAGTATGTTAATGGCGTTTGATTAAGTAAACGTTAGATTTTGAAGTAAAATTATATATTACGCGATGGTTATGTATGCGCAGAATATTAAATTTATTTGTAGCTGGAGAGTAGTTGTTCTCTTTGTGCCAGCTGAATTTAATAGGAAAATAAGTGCGAAGAGTAAATTGCTCTAAATTAGTCTTTTTAGCTGAACACACATTTTTCTCTGCAATCTGGATGTATGCTACGTCCTCCCCGCGCGCGTTAATCTAAAATGTGCTCTCTAGCTTAAGTGGGACAAGTAATTATTTTTAAAAAATATATATGCAAGCGCGCGCTAAACTCGCTCTCTCAGGCCATTATTCTCTTCTGTTTGAAACACTTTTAAGAGACAAAAATTTAGTATAGTGGATGCGTGTTGGTGCGCGATAGAGAGGGGATAATTTTTTTAACACACTTTATTGCTTTCCGTTAATCAAAAATTAATTTATCGTGTAAACTTATGCATCTATATATCGGTTTATATATATAGGCTTGCGTGCTATAGCTTCATTGTGAGGGATACGATAGATAAGCCTTTTAAAGCTTCATGAAAAGTTTATGAAGCTTTGTGAATTTATATACGCGCGTGCGGTTTATGAAAAATTCTACGACTAAATTCACCTTTGTGCTACCGCTGATCGCGTCACTTTAAGTTTCAAAGAATCGCTATTCTATGGTCATCAAAATGATGTTTTAACGTTCAATAAATACTATATACAATATAAACTGTGTTATCGTTCATTTTCTTTCGGAAAATAAAATTACCAAGCGTAATTAATGTATATTTACGAGAAAATAATATCGAAAAATTACCTGTTCGCAGAAAACACATTTGTTGCTTGTATCCGGCATGTATGTAATCAGAACGAAAAATAAAATCACGTACTTTGATTAAGTAAACTTTTCCCAGTGAATAAACTTTACCACCTATTTTAATTGGCTACCGTATTCGCTTTCCCATGCTACGGAAATCCCATACCATTTTCGTAAATAAAAACAAAAAGAAAAAGGCAAACAAAAAACAGAAAAAACTATACTTTAACTTACCAGTAAAGTTTTTGATACATTTTCCAAACAAAAATATTAATAACCCGTGTGTGCATCCTGCGTTCTCGCGCGCGCATTTATTACAATTACAAAACGCGCAAGAGCAAAAAAGCCCGAGTACCGAAACAATCCCTTTTCCAACGAATAAACTTTGTTTCCAATTCTGATTGATGTTCATTTCCCCGAACGGAATGCGTAATTATCCGCGCGCTCACGTACGTTCTGTCCCCGTAATAAAGCCCGTGTGTGCGTTGCGTAAGCTCCTGGAATAACGAGGGCACTTTTTTTTTCACAGCGCACAGCGCTTTCGACACACACAGACACAGGTGAATTGTAAAACGCGTGGCTCGCTAATAATAACGATGTCGCGCTCTCTCTCTCTCTCTCTCGCCTGCGAGCTATTTATGAAAAGCCTCGGTTTGCGAATGTGTTATATTTCTCTATATGTATATGTGTATATATATATATATCGATGTATCGGGTTGTAAACTCGTGGAGCGGCGGCTTCTGCAGTGTGCGTCCCCGAAAAAGCGAGTGAAAAATGCGATATGCAAACGCGGTGCGTCCGCGGTGTGTATGTACAAGCGTCGCCTGCGGACCAGACGTCACGTCGCACGCTGTGTAGAGTTTATCCCTCTCTTCTTCGGCGATTCGACCCTCCCCTTCCCTCTCGATCCGTCAAATAATTTATCCACTCGTGCGGTGCTTTCTCGACTATGGGGCGAGTTTCTCTCGTTTTTCCCCCCTTGTTTCCCGTCGTGTTAAATAAATTCACTCTCTTTTTGCGCGACGCGAGTTGGAAAAAAAAATGACGAAGCTAACAGCCGTCGGCTGAATTTTGTTTGAACGTCTGATCGCGTATGAATTTTGGAGAGCCGGAGGTAGAGTGTACGTGATGTATGTGTATGTGGTCAGAGTATGAGGTGACTGCGGGTTTTTTTTTATAGGCCGATTGAAAATTATTGAGTTGATTGACTTCCCACAGGCTGGAGGTTAGTGTATAATTTTTTAATGTAGGTTGAACGGTGCGTTTTAAAATAATGAGTTTTCATGTTCGACGTTAAAAAGAGAAGGTATTTGAAATCGATGGTCGATTTTTCGATATATTGATCAATTTAACAGTTTAAAAGCTATTAATTTCTATTAGTTTCTAAATTTTGTTGCATTTATTTTTTTTTTAATAAAATCGTTTGATTTTGCACCTTATTTATATTTTGCCTATGTATATAATGGGCCAATGTTTAAATTTTTAACTGGCAGTTTTGATTTATTCAATAATTATAAAATAATTCAACCTTACCTGTCAGAAAATCGTAAAATATTATTGTTGTTTATGACAATGTACGTCGCATTTTATTGAATAATAAAACCCGATGGAATATTCAAAAATATTTCAAATACCTTTTACGAATCGGCATTAAAACACTCAAAATTATTACCACATAAAAAGTAATATATTTTTATGACATTTTTTTAAAATTATCTATATACAACGCGGATAATAAATTTTTTCAATCACACTGAGGTAAATGTTAAAAAAAAGCAAATTGATTTTTTATTAACTGATTTTCATCATAGTATTCTATTATTTTACTCATGTGAAATAAACACCTTTGTTTGATAATAAAAAAAGTCTGTGGCATAAGTGAAACAATAAAGCCTAACTTTACAACTTCCGCAGGTTTATTGCAAACGCGCTGTCAACCTTTTACCGACTCTACCTTAAAACTTTGTTAATAGCTTTTTTCATACCATACCACCTGAACTTTTAAATTAACTAAAATAAACTAAACTTTTCTCTTTTGTATCCTAACACTAAAATAATAAAAAGTTGAAATCTGACCTACAATGGAGTACCTTACAAGTCTCGCATACATTTTTAAACTATTAAAAATAGTACTTTTTTAAAAAATGCGTGAATAATTATATTCTTTAACGTCTTCTCAGTTACAACATAGGATCAAAAATTAAAGACCGGCATAGTTTTATGATAAAAACTAGCTTATAATCACTAGCCTGTCTCGCTATATATTGAGTGTATCCCTCGCGCCTCCGTGCGTCTATTTCTGGAACATTCAAGAGATCCGCAAAAATATACATCATTGATTATAAACTGTTATATGCGACTTTTCTTTCTTTCTCTTTTCCTCTTTCTCTCTTTCTCTCTTCCCTTCGTTCCTCTCTTCTTCTCCCCTCGGAAGAGCCGGGGATACGAGAGTCGGAATAAAAAAGAGCCTCGTAAAATCTTGATGCATGAACTTTGCACTACTCTCTCTCTCTCTCTCTTCCTCCCTCTCTCTCTCACCGGTTTATCTGTCTACCTATCTTTCTCGCTTTTTTCGTGCGCTCGCATTCGCGTCGCGCATTGTTGGGCTTCGCATTCTTTTACGTCGGGCCGCTTTACACGCGAAAGAGAGAACCCGGGAGATAGAGAGCAAGAGAGTTTTTCGGGCTACGCGAGAGGGAAAATGAAAATTGGACCTCTGGGCGCGGCTGCTACTGCTACTCTTGCAGTTTCCGTACTGTATGTATATATATGTGTTGGTTTTGTGTTTGCTATTCTCGCGAGCACGGTTTTTTTGTCGATTTTCGCGCTGTTATTAGCTAATGGATTTCTTTGCCTGGTAGTTCGAAAGAGGAGAGTGGGTTTGAATTTTTTTGAATAGTAGGCGTTTGATGACAAGGTTACAATGAGAGTAATTTAGTGTTTATTTCATTAAAGTGTTCTTATTTGGTTTTAAAATATCCATTTATTTTCTTCTAGTCCCTCGATTATAATTTTTTAAAAGCATCATTATCACATAATATCAAAGTCTAAATTAATTAAAAGAAAGAGAAAATGAATAATAGATTAATTTTCAATCTCTACTAAAGGAGAAATAGTTCTTTATTAAACTACATATCTATCGCAAAAGCGTAATAATAATTTTTTCAATCCTCCGTATCGTTATTTCCCTCCATAACATTATTAGACGAAATAACTATATATACACCTTGGTATCTCCTTTCAAGCGCTTTCGCGTTATCGGATTCTCGAGCACAACGCCAAACGAAACCAATCATCGCTTTTGGGGAAAATCGCTCCTCTCTCTCTCTCTCTCTCTCTCCCTCTCTGCACCTTCAGCCTGGTTAAAATCTCGCGCCGAAGTGCGCCGGCGTAAAATAATTCGCGTGCACCGCCGCGCGTATAACAAACGCAGTCGCGCATGCCGATCGATTGCGCTCTGGTGAAAGGAAAATACCTGCGCACCTCTGCGCTTTATATATATATATATATATATATACGCGTAGCATCGAAAACAAGCGAAAAATCCTATCAGGAATTCATTGATTTCTTCGTAGCGAACGCGCGTTAACGTGAATTTGGAAAACTCTCGTCGCATGGGCTTTCGCACGAGTTCCGTCAGCGCGCACGCGCAGCCATTAACTCTTTAATCGTACTTGTCCGATCGAATGGCTGCGAGATTAAATAAGAGAAGGAAGAGAGGAGGTGGATAAAGTTTACGGTATACGCTGGCGAGAGAGTTTTTTCACAATCGACTGTTTTATTATATATATATATATATATAAAAGTACGCACGACCGCAGTTATATGTACACAGTGGTGCGTGAATAGGTTTTAGGCGCACTTCTCGTGACCCTTTTTTTTCTCTTGCTCTTTTTTTTTACTCGACGCGGTGCTCGTGTTTACGGCTTATTTTACGTTCATTGTAAAAGCCGTGGAATTTCATGCGACAGTCGTTGGGCACAAGCTCGCGGCCTGTTGCTCTCTCTCTCTATATATGTGTGTGTGTGCGTAATGGCCGCTAGAAGTTGTTTTTTCTTCTCCGAGGCGAGCTATATACAGCTAGCAGTGCTCTAATTGAAAGCTTGGCCAGAGCTAAATTCCGGTTAAAGGATTAGTGGAGTAGAGTTTTGTGTGTGTGTATGTGTGTGCGAGCCGTTAGAAGATGTTCTTATGGAAATACGTGAAAAATTTAAAGCTGCGTGACTGTATAATTAGTTGAAAATGTCGTATGATTTAGGCATGGTAATAGCATCAAAAAGTATTTGTCGTCGTAAATGAAATGTTTAAATATCGTGTAATATTGTAAGTTAATTCGAAATAATTTTAATGAGAGAATTCGTATTACCTTTGTTTTAAAAATCAGATAACGATAAAAATACTGATTTCGTTAAAATAACATTATCAAGTAACCGCGAACTTTGAACTTTTATAAGAATATTTTAATCGTTTTCCAATATCCGGCATGAATTAATCAAGCAATCGTACTTCTCAAAATAAAATCTTATCTTTAACCCACCATAATCGTTCAATATCAAATCTCTGCATCTCTATATAATATATACGTATTATATACATCTGGAAATTTCTCTACAAAGCAACGTCAAACGTCTCTGCTGCTTTCTATACGACGACAAACCGTTAACTCCCATCGTGCAGCAAAGATGACAACAATGAATAGATGAGCGTAGCACCGGCCTCGCTCAATATACATCGTACCACAAACGACCGTCGTCCTCGTCGTCGTCGTCGTCGTCGTCACTATGGCGTTATACACCATTGATGAGTTCGTCGTAGGCGCGTCTGAGCTCACGTTTCTCCCGTAGCTGATCGAAATGGGAACGCTCATCCGCAGAAACTCTATCAGGCCATCTCTTCATTATTGAAACGTCAATGCGAGCCTCTAAGGATCTACGAAGCAAATGCGAAGGATTTTTCTGCTCTTCTCTCTCTCGCATATTATTTGCGGTACGACGCGTTTGATTCCTTCGTATTTCGTGATCCGCTTGGGAGTATATATAGTATGCGGGAGAAAGAGAGAGAGCAAGTGAAAATCAAGATGTATTTTCGCGATTTATTTAAGAGACGCGCAGAGGCGGGATGAAGTAGTAGTACGGATAAAGTATTCAGGAGCACATCACGCGCGCGCATGTGTGTATATATATATATATATACACACACACACACGCAAGCGCGTATTTTATGTCTGATTTCAAGATGAGCAAAAGTTATAATGGATGAGTTTTGTCGAATTTTCACGCTTGATTAATAATGAAAGAAATAGTTCGCCTACACAGCGAGACGCATATATATATATAAGGTAGAGTCAAATTGTAGCCATATATGTATATACATCTACATCTGCATTTTCAAATATTTTACGCGCTCTCTCTTTATCTCTCTATTTTGGGGCGCGCACCGACCATTGTTAACTCTTACCGTGTATAAGGTATACGATAAGGTACAGCCGAATATTAGATTAAACTGGAACACTGGCTAAAACTCGTTATTAGTTACAACTATTATCGAAGATAGCGCGCAACTATAGTTTACGGATATTACTCCGAGTCGACTCAAACTATGCAAAGCGACGAGCATACCGTATATACTTCGTGTATATATATATATAGACTCGCGTGCATGCAAGCTCTTCGCATACCCCATGTAACATATAACCTTCCGTGAAGATTCTTCAGTAAAAGCATACACGTATATATATATATATATATATATATATATATATATACATGTATATACACAGTTAGAGTCGTCATTTCAATCTCCGTAATAACTCGCTTCTTAATTAACTATGCAAGTGTGCATTCCCTACGCTCGTCGTGATAAATTCCCCAGCACCATATCGCACTAAATATTGCGACGTGCGGGACGATATGTGTGTGTGTATATATGTATATAATACTGCCTTCGAATCGAACTTGCACGAGGCTTTCGCGAAACTTTTTTAATACCGAATTTTTTCGTCCCCTCTCTCTCTCTCTCTCTCTCTCTCGCTTGCTCTCTCTTCCGAGTGTGTTGTTCCACCGCAGTTTTCCGCGCGCGAACACTGCTTTTGAAAGGCGAGGAAGTTTCCGTTTCGGCACTAAACAAATTGCTACGTGGAAAGTTTTTCGGCTACGCGGGATATTATTTCTTGATGTATCGGGTGATTTTTCGTAATTTCGCGGCCGCTTTTTTTTGGGGAACGAAGGGAGAAGGAGGCGCGTAACGAGGCGTAATTGAAAGTTACAAATGAGGGATCGGGAAGTCCTCGAGAAATGCGTCGGCAAATGTTTTTTCCGTGTTGAGTGCGGGGGAGTGTCTCGAGGAAGTTTTTTGTGGGTAGGTGCGGCCGGTATAAGATGAATGATGCTTCGATTTTATTAACGTCTTTCGATTTAGTCGGTACGTCAATAGGATCTTTTCGTGTCGAATGGGAAATGGTAATTTGGTCGACTGTTATATATATACGTAATAGTATAAAAGCAACCAGAAATAGATTTAATGCAAGTCAAAGTATATATCGACAGCATTAGTCTAATAAAAAAGCTTTCTCATCGAGACAGGCAATATTGTTCGATGCCTCGTTACATAATTGTCAGCGTAAAAAAAAAATCTATCGCATAAACTGAATGGGGAAATATTTCCGCGAAGTACAATATAAATCAGCGTAACATTAATTGCGGAGAATAGATGAATTACACATTTCGAATCCATATGTATGTACCTATGCAGCAGCGAAGCACATTTTACGCATTTTAAGTTCGAGATTGAGTTACGGCAAGTTTTAAAAGTGCAAGAGTAAATTTTGAAACGCTCTTACGGTGAATGACACGCGGAAATAAACCCTAATGGATGAATATTGCTACATCGAGCGCACGCGCAGAGAGAGAGAGAGAGAGAGAGAGAGAGAGAGAGAGAGAGAGAGAGAGAGAGAGAGAGAGAGAGAGTGGCTCGTATTTCACCGTGCAACCGTCCTGCGCGAAAATGCTTTTTAAGGTTTGCGCTTCGTTAATTTTTAGCTCACTCTGCCGCTGAAAGTCATTACTCGCGGGTTGCATTATTAATACAGAATTAATTCGCATTTTACACTCAAAGAGGCTTGAAATGTGCATTTACGTTACGTGTCGACATGTATATATAGCTGCGTGGTGCCGCCAACGTTCAAGGCTGCGCGTTTATTCATGCCTCGAATGTTTGAAAATTCAATACTTATATATATATATATATATATATATATATATATATCGCATCCATGTAGTTGCAATTATCTTTTTAGCGAATCGAGTTTATTATTTAAATGAAGTTCAGAAATATTGTGCGTCATGCGATATTATTTAAATTGATGATAAAACTCGCGTACAAGCAAGTGTGCGTAGATATTCTCCAAGCTGTTTCCTTTGATAAATCGTTTCCTTCTGCGCTCTGATTTGCATAATGCTGTATTGCGAGAAAGTAAATGACGATGTAAATTTCTACGCGTTTTTCGCGGATTAATAAGATTTAGAATTATGTATACAACGTGTTCTGCTAAATTATGAAACGCGAGCAGCTCTGATACTTTAAATGGGTAAGCGAAACGTTTGGGTTATTGCATATTATATCTTCAGTGGGTCAGTAATGCTCTTTTAATTTTTAATCAAATACTTATATATTTATTAATTCCAATGGATTTTGGTGTATGTGGATCATTATTATAATAGACACAACAACTGACGGTATGAGTAATACTCGAAGATAAAGAAAAACTTTTATTATAATTGACTTCATGGCAAGATAAAAAATAAAATTGATTTGTACACTAGAAACCATATTAATATTTCTAATACCATTAACAACAAATTATTAAGTATAAGTACTTATAGAACAAAACGCACAATTACTGGTATTCCATCCAGTGATCACACTATAACAACTCACCGCATTCCATTCCCGTAACAAAACCCTCATGATAAATTTCCCTCAGAACATCTACTTTTATTACATTCATCACACCACCATACCCCTATACACAGTGTCAAAATCACTTTGCTCATATTCGCCCTGGAAAATCGACCATGATTTGCGAAACCGCCTCCCTCCTCCCCATACAGAAAAAAAACCCCCAGCCGCATTAACATCTCCCTCGCATCCTCCCCCTCCCCTTCCTCCTATACGACACCACAGCAGCAGCAGCAGCAGCATCGCACGCGCGCGTGGCTGAATTAATAATCGCGCGTCCGGCCGATAAAGTAGCACACAGCCACCGGCACCTTTTCGCTTCCCCCCTCACAGGCGTGTATCTCTAATAACGCCGACGTTAATTACATTTTTCCGCCTCTCTCTCTCTCTCTCTCTCTCTCTCTCTCTCTCTCACCCTCATCTTTTACACCATATCCGTGTGCGTGCATATATATATACACGGTAAAGCCCACTAGCGTTTGAATTTTTAAGCTCACATGAAAGGGCGCGCAGAGGATGAGAAGGAGGTGGTTGGTATATAGCAGTGCTAGCTCGAGCTATGTATATGTACGAGCCAAAGTGCAGAAACGGGTTAAGTGTAATTAGCGAGCGAACTCTGAAAGCGACGCCGCCGCCCCCGGATTTACCAGCCGCCGTCGACGCCGTCGGGCCTATAGGCGCATGCAGGAGGGGGAGAGGGGGGCTATATATACACGCGTATAGCAGTTGTTCTCACACTGAGCTTTTCACTACCGCATTGCCGCGACTGAAGGCGCACGTAGGTATATATATATATATATAAGCTCACGTATGTATGTGTGTATATATAAGCCGTATATACATATACGTATAAATGGAGTCGAGTTGAGCGGCAAGTAGTGAATGGGCAGTACAGAAGCGGCAGCCTCGAGGTTACTGCATGAAAAATCGACCTTCTTTCGTACACACACGAGTTTGTACATAGATACACATACACGTGTGTAGGTGTATGTCAGTGAGATGAATTTTGTTTACTCTTACGCACCGTGCCCAGCACGAGACGAGGGCTGCTGGCCTTTTTTTTCAAGGCTGAATGGCCGGAGGGGGGCGATTTAAAAGGGGCTGGCAGTTGAATGCACGCAAATTACTTTAAACTTTTCAACGGAGAATGACCGAGCCGAGCAGCAGCAGTAGTGGTTGAATGATGAAAGTAGGGTGAATCGTGGTGAATTGGCGTTAGTCCGTACGAGTTTTGCTATGTGTGATAAGGGATATTCAGGGTATAAACGCAGTTGTACGTGTATGTGTATAGGATGCGAGGGCGCTTGTTGCTCGATCATGACTGTAATTGATTGATTATGCTCGACTTCCGCACGACTGCTAATAGTGTAAAGTCATAATTTTCACGGGCGTTTATTTCCCCTTTGGTGGTTGACGGTGTATAGGTAAGAGTTTAATAGGTGAGGGTTTGGCCGCTGCGGTTACTATATGGTGATTGATTAATAGCTGAGTGAAGGAAAATTGTCGAAAGAGAATATAAAAATGTAAAAAGGAATGGCGAATAGAACGATTTTTTTGAAAAATAAAAAATTTATTTGAGAATAAGTAAGTGACTTATAGCGAAAGTTAAATTTTAATTTACGTGCGGGAGAGTTATATAGAGATTGCAAAAATGCAAAATTTCATTAAAAAGGGGGCATTTTATCTAAACTTTAAATTAAATGCCTGAAATCTAAAATACAAAATAGTTCGTTCAATATGAAGAAGCGAAATGCAAAAAAGCCGTATTGGTTTCTAGCCGACGATATCCAATGTAAATTTTTTCATTAGAGCGCACCACGCTCGCGAGACTCGGCTATTTGATTCTTTCTAGAAAAAGATCTTTAGCTTGAAAGAATTTTCTAATAGCGTTGAAATAGCTTTAAATCTTTCCTGCGCCGTATAAATTGAAATTCCTCCTGGAATATTAATTTTTACATGCGAGATTGCATCCACTACCAATACATAAACTAAATAAATCAATGGAAAAAAAAAATCTCTGCTCTATGATATCGTAAATAGAAGAAAAAAAACATCATCAAATATCACGTGTATCCTGGTATTTGTCCGGGACGAAGACTAGAACCGCGAGAAAGAGAGAGAAAACGACGAAATTAGTACTCCATCTATTTACCTCGTGTCCTCTCTCTCTCTCTCTCTCACCCTCTCTTTCTGTGGCAGCAACATCCGCCTCAAGCCATCAAGACACTACCACCGTTCCTACCGCGGCGTACGTGCTTTTCGGCGGATTTTCCTCGGTTGCGCGAGTGGCTAAAAAGAGCGTCGACCGTCGCCGTACGAGAGGGGGAACGGGAGAAACTACCACCGTAGTCTACTTTGCTCGCGCGCGCGCGCCTGTAACGGCACTTACCTCGTTTCTGCACTTGTCCCCGATTCATCCGTGAAAAAGGGAGAGTCGCGAGCAAGCGAGAGCTTTTTTTTTTCTTCCTCTCTCTCTCTCTCTCTTTCGCTCTTCTCTTCTTCGCACGCAAGCATTTGCTTTTTAGCCTGGTTTCGTTAACTTTGGCCTGCTGTATACGTGTGTTTGCGCAGAGCGACTGTTATTGTTTGATTAGGTTGCTGCGAACTAGTGGAATGAAGTTTTGTGTATATGTGTGCGCGTGTGTTTGGCTTTTTTTTAACGTTGTTCGAGGTTGATTGAACGCGTGGTTTTGTCTATAGTATGCCGAGAGCACTTGTATAAAGCGAAAGTATAAATAAAACTGATCGATATGTGTACGTTTGTATTACGTAGTTTTTGCTAGAGATATGCAAGTTATTTAAATGGAAATAATGGGAATGAAAAATAGTTGAAGCCGAAACAATTCGGATACATTTTATACTTTGGTTATGCGAATGAAATAACATGTAAACATGTAATAATTTATTAATTTAAGCATGTTATTCATGTCTGATTTATTTTAACTTTATTGAAAATGTTTTAACGATAAATATGAATTTTGTTCAAGTATGCAACACACGAAATTCCTACAACTAAAGCATTCTTAATTACGATAATGCAGAATATAATACCTTGATGAATTGACGGGAATTTAATTAAATTGGTATTTGTATGAGTAAATGAATATTGTAAATTTAAAAAATGTACATCTAGTAATATATCAAATGAATTGAAAAAAAAAAAATTAAATAATTACAGAACGTCAAATATTGTACTGCATAATGTAAAACATCATCAATTGTAAAAAATATAGATATACTTTTTATATTTTTATAAAGCTTAAAATGCTAACATACCGATTATTTAATTTGATGAATGACATTTTTTTTATTTTTTGAACTAATCTCCTTCAGATTCTTTTTAGTTATATTGATATCCCTATTCATTTTCTAGTCTCGGAATTACTACAACTGTCAATAATATAGATTCCGAATTCCTCTATATTCCTCTTCACAAAGAAAAGAAATAAAAACGAAATTGCATAAGAATAATGAATGAAATTTCTCACATATACTATACATTTCTCTTTATTATCATATTATTATAATATATACTGCAAAAAACCCTTGAAAAATAACCGCACAAAAATTTCTCTCCTCCGCACTCTCGCTTTCGGGGAACCCTACGCGCACGCTGGCGTTGCATTACTCTCAGTATCCCATCCCCTTACTCTCACCCCTCTTCGCTCTCTCTCTCTCTCTCTCTAACGCACCGTAGCGCGAACATTTCATTTCGTTCGGTTTCCCCCGCTTTCCCCCATCTCAACTCCCTCGCACTTTTCGCGCGGATTGCGCTCCGAGCGAGCGAGCGAGTGAGCGAAAGAGAAAGCACGCGGCCGCTGTGAACCTCACGAAATGGAAAATGGGGTTTAAGACGAAGACGAGGAGTGTAAAAGGAAGAAGTAAGACGCACGCTATATCACAACGCTAATCTTTCGCCCGTGGCCATTCTTTCCGAACATTATTGTTCGTCGGCTTGAAAGCTTCCTTGGTTTTCTCCTTCTTCCTTGTTTTTCCTACCGAGAGAGTAGTTCGCTTTCCATCTATAAATACATGTGTATGTATAGGTATGTGTGTGAGGATTGTTGACCGCGCCGTTATCGTTTGCGTATTATTCGCGGTACCAGAGAAGCTTATTACGTAAGATGCATTTGCGGCGATCTCGTTTTCGGATTCTGCTCTCGGGTGGAAGGTTTTTCAGAAACGATGAATAAGACATCGTATGGAAAGCCGCTAGCCGAAGTGCGCGACGCGGTACGGATTTGAACTCCTCGCGAAAGGAATGAATTTTGGATTTTAGACTTAGTCGATGTTTGCGAAGGTAAATTTTTAGTATAAGCATTAGTACGTGGCAGTAGCTACGACAAGCTATTAAGTCTCTCGCATATTTTATCGTTCACGTTTAAACACTTTATATATATAAAGCAGGTTCGACGTGGTTAATCGATTTCTTGGAAGAAGTTTTCGGTCACCAGGTTGAGTAAACGAATTAATAGTTAAGAGGTAGCGTGTATCGAGCTGGTTACAAGAGTGAAAACTTTAAAGTAAGGTATAACAGTCTTGGGTAAATATTTATCTCGACGATGTTGCCGTATACCTTGGAGAGAGAGAAGGCGTTCGATCAAGATGTTACTTCCACAACTTGGCTGCACTCGGCTGCACTCGGATAAAGCGTTTCAATTGTCTGCAGCGAAGGTGTATATATATAAACATCGACGGAAGCTATTATTTGGATTTTCAACAAATACGAGTATAATTGCGAGGGGTTTAGATATATATTGTTGAAATAAATGCTCTACTTTCTTGTTATAAAAGGGGATTGTAATACTTACGTAATGAAGGAATTAGGTATACAGTATAAAGCATGACTCACTTGCAACAAAAAAAAAGAAATAATAATTAGGTTAATGAATATTTTTTAAACAATAAGAATAATCTTTTTTTTTCAAGATCCTTAAAATTTCTTATTACTCTGTTTCGAACAATGTTGAGAAAAGGAAATATTTTTTAAAACAAAGCACAAAGTAATTTATTATCCCCTTCACCTTTTTATTCTGCAATGCTAATCTTTCATCTTTAATTTTCTTCCGAGCCTTCTTTCGCTTCCATCTGTGTTCTCTTACTTTCTATCCTTTTCGAAATTTATTACCCTTACTCTACTTAAAAGCTCTCATTGTTTTTCTACCTCTATTCTCTCTCTCTCTCTCTCTCTCTCTCTCTCTCTCTCTCTCTCTTTCTCTCATACCGTTGACCATCTGGAAGAATAATTCACCTCATTCGGCTAGCGCACTTATCTTAACTCTACTCCTATTTTACTCCTTATTGCACACGTAATAAAAATAAATTGCTATAAACATAAATTAACACACCGCTTTAAGGTACTTATCAGCAGGAGAGTATTATTCGAAACTTCATTTGTTTAACATTATTCAATAAATTCGTAATTGACTATATTTTTAAAATAAATCTACAATAAAAATACTTTACAAATCAGAAAAATACTAGCATATTTTCTATAACCATACTTAATGACATAATCTTGTTAATTTGTTATTAATAAAAAACGAAACGTATATCTATTTACAAATTACCTCTACCACGACTACTGTGTATAAGTCGTATACTCAAGTAGTACAAGTCAATACACAGCCAGCCTTACCTAACTCTATACTTTACCATACTGCTCTTGCACACTATATATTTCTAGCCACCACTTTAGCTGGTAAGCGTGCCGGTCCAGCCACAAGGTAAATGAAAAATTCAGAGCCTATTTAAAACGATATCCTCCACGGCATCGTCGGCAGACATTGTTTAACCCAGACGCGCGTACATCCGGGTAGAAGCTAATCCAGCTAGCAGCGCTCGCCGTTGCTACCACGCGTCTCCTCTCGTTTTTACCGTGTAACTCTTATTTCCCTTATAATTTCCGCGCTTTCCGCTTGCCCTTCCTTCCCTTGTCTCCTTCTACCTCCTTCTCTTACTCATCTGTCTCCGACTACTGTCGCCACGCGCGTGGATATTCATAAAATAACTTGGCAAAGCGCTGCACCATCTCTTCCTTTCTCTCTCTCTCTCTCTCTCTCTCTCTCGCGCCATTCTCCGTCTCTATTTACCTCTTCACTTTGACCCTTCAGCACACGCACGCTTTTTCCTCTCCCTTTCCACCCTTTCCTCTCTTTGTGAATTATCGTGAATTCTGGTAATCCAGCGCTCGCTAGCCGCGAGGGAGGAGGTGGAAGAGGGCTCGCAAAAAGCCGGCGTCGCAGTCGCTGCAGGGCAAAAAGCTCGCGAGAGCAGCCGCGGTTCTCTCCGAAGGGTTAATGCCATTCAAAGCGACGCGCCGCCGCTTGATCAAACAAATGGAGGATTACGCCGGCGCGAGCCAGCTACTCGCTCGGCTGTGTAACGAACAGGACGGTTTTTTGGCACGTTTATATTCCTTCTCGTCGTTGGTCTGTTTTTTTTTTTTCGGTGACGTGGGGTACGTTGGATGTAGTTGTGTTGTGAGTTGCGGTCGGGGTAACTTGCGCGATGGTCGATTGTTTTAATTATTATAAACGTGAAACTGTATGTACGTGTGTGTGAGTGTAAGTTGGTTGTGGGAAAAGAGCAGTGATGGTGGTGGTGGTGGTTTTTTGCGTGTACGGGGATTTGCTCTAGTGTAGAAGGGTCGACGAGGTCGGTTTCGATTAGGTGCCGAGTGTGCAAAGTGATTCGGCGCATTTCCACGCGAGTAAATTGGGTTTAAATGGTAATGATGCGGAACTCTCGCTCTTTTGCTCTTCGAGCTCGCGCACTCGCGCGCGCGCGTATACGTTGGGATGGTATTGATTTTTTGGAAATGGGTAATGCAATTTTTATGGCGGGAAATAAGTTTGCCCGAACGTGGGAAGGGCCCTACTGCCGGTGAAATTACCATTTTTATGTGGTCGCAATTCAGGTAAGACCTTTTAAAATTAGATTCCATGAGGTCGCATTCTTTGCTCCCAGGCTCATTGTGTCCATAATGTACGTTGAGATTTGCTGAAACCTATATTGCTTTCATTTTCCAACCATATTGAATATAATAAGGTTAATGTTATTTATGAGTTTTAATAATTAATTTGTTGAATTAAATATATTTCTTTTAATTAAAATATTTATAAAAAAAATGGATTAATCGAGATATAAGTTATTTAAATTCTATTTGAATAATTTCGAAAAGTAATAAATCTTCATTTACGTGCTCGATATCCGATACGGATACCGACCAGTAAAAAAAAAAAGAAAAAAAAATAGCCATTGACAGTACCACCTCCATGCGCAGTAAATTTTCCTTCCTGCCTCCTACTATTTTTCTAGTAATATATTTCCATTTATGAAAGACCGTAATAAATAAATATTAATAGCTTGTAAGACAAGGACGCCACGTGGGGAGGAATAGCCAAGGCCAATAAGAGTGTGCGATAAATTGTTTAATAGCTTTAATAGATTTTTTTATTTTCAGTATTTAATGGAACGTGAAGGTGTAATTGAAACTAATTTTTTTTTTAAATATAAATAAGTTCTTTATTACTTTTAAAATGCTTTATTTTAATCAATAATAGAAGTGGATAATAAAAATTATTATGCTATAAAGAAAAGTTAATGGTTAACGATAAAATAATTGTATTTCAATTAAACAAAGCGAGTAATTTATTTATGCGCAGTACAATGCCGCATACAAAATTATGCAGCGAGCGTTAAAACTGCCATCTAATACGATTAAAACTTTTTCTTAAACTTCTTGTCGCTCGCCGAAATTCAGTTTGCCTCTCGAATTCATAACATTTCTCGTGCTCGTGCCGCGCGCAAAAAATGTGCGTCTATCCTTTCCTGCTCCTCCTCGCCAATTGCCAGCTCTCCCTCTCCCTCTCTCTCTCTCTCTCTCTCTCTCGTTCCTCTCTGGCTATCCGACAGTAGTAGTGAAATTTCTCTCAACGGTTTTTCGACGATTGTAAATAGGATAAAGCGACGACGGCGACGACGGCGGCGGCGACGACGAGCCGAGTAGCAGTAGTAGTAGTAGTCGTAGTAATTTTCATCAGCCCGCGCGCTAGAGAATATAAAGCGCTAAACCGTCGGGACAAAAAAAGCCAGTTCCAAAGGCAGAGAGAGTGAGAGAGAGAGAGAGAGAGTGGAAAAGCTAGGCATTAACCGGACTGACGCTGGGAAATTTAATTTAAAAACAGTGGTGCGCGTGAGAGAGTGAGTGAGGGAAAGCGAGAGAGAGAGAGAGAGAGAGAGAGAGAGAGAGAGAGAGAGAGAATGCGAGACGTAGCGGCAAAGTTGACTGACATCGTGATTGACAGACTCTTTCTGGGTGGGGGATGAGAAAAAAGGATATGTGCGGAGGCGGAAAACACGCGGCGGTGGCGAACGTGAAGGCGAAAATCTCCTCGGAGATAAAAGAGCGTTGGGAAGATCGAGGGGACGAGAGGAGAGAGAGAGAGAGTGACATTTGTAGATATGAAAGAGCGAGAAAGAGGAGATATAAATAGAATTGGGGCGAAATTTACTTTTTTTTTCGCGCGAGGAAGCAATATAGTTCTGGCTGAATATTGGCATCGGTTGTGTTGCGACGCGTAAATATATAGATGAGATTCCGATAGTTCTCCTGGAAAATTAGCCGGGTTGAATCGATTTATGGAAGCTTATTTTCTTTTGATGTTGGTTTTCGTAGTGCCGAAAAGATGATAACGGCAATTGTTGGAATTTTTGTACTCCCAAAAACTTTGAGAGTTTTTGTTTTATTGAATGTGTTAATAATTTTTGTTTTAATAACAAAATTACTTATCTAATGTATTTATTATTAAAGAGTATAGCAAAAAATCATAAGAATGAAAATTATGACTGTTTTGAATAAATGGAAGCCAGAGTAAAGATGAACGTATTTATTTAAACATAAGAGTTTTACATAGTGCGTCTGT
>JAYJLV010036373.1:0-40739 GCA_036873485.1 Torymus texanus
TAAGGGTTGTATGCGTTTGAGGAATGTAAAGGTGCAAGTATTTGAACAAAAATGCTTGAATGATGAAAAGATGCTGTTTATTTTAAAAAGCTGTTTGAAAACGAGAGTTTGACTTCATTTATAAATGTGAATTTTGAAATTTTGTTTAATATGTTTGTTCTAATATTTGTTTTCTACTATATTTAAATCGTTGGAAAAAATCTTCTGAAATATTTACGTCGCTTGAGTAGAAAATTATAATTTTTTAATTAATTTTTATAAAATTTTATAGTAATTGGAAAAAGTTCATTTTACAGATCACAGCATACTTTCTTCCGTTCATTAAATTTTCTGAATAAATGAGGATCTCGAAATTCTATAATACCTCATCCCATTAACTTGAGTCCCGAGGTTGAAGCGAATTTTTCAAGCCTATTTAACGTGAGAGCATTAATTTGACGTACTCTCTGATGCATATACTTTTTGAATATATTACAATGAAAATTTATTCAAATAACTGCGGTTTATGTTTTGCGCGTTACCGATGATGTTAAAAACGCATTTTCAATGTAACTTCGACGCTTTAATCGTTATTTTACCTTTATTTTTGGAAAAGTATCCTCATAAAAAATTAAAAATAAAGCTTCATTTATTTTCTGAAATTATTTTAAAATGCGTGCGCAACGAGGCGCTTCACGTTTTCAGGTCATGCCTCGCGCGGAGTGGAGGAACATTTTAACGTATTTATTTATTATAATATTTATTTAGCGTACATGATAACGAGAATGCGACTTCGCGTAATGACTTCATCCGTATAATAAAAATTCACTGATTAGAACTTAACGTAAGAGCTTACATTTCATTAAGCAGTTGTTTAATTAACCTCGTTTAATGAGAAGCTGCTAATTGTGATTTAAGAGTCAGTGAATACTAAGGATTATGTGTAAGAGTTTAAAATTATTCGCTTTGTATTTGTTTAATAGGACTGAGAAAATGAGACTTTTATTTTTTCCTATTTTACCATGTAAACTTTCATTAGTCTTAGCGATTCTTGAAAAAGATGTACCTAAAAATAGCAATTAGGCATATTAATATCCTGCATTTTTTTTTGAAACAGCTAAGAAAATTCCAGAAAGTGGAAATTCCCCTCATCATCAGGGAGTTATTTGATCATGGCTGCTATCCTTTGAAGCGATCTTATTAATTTCCCACCTCATCTCCTTTCTCTTTTCGCAAGATGAAAATCTTCAATGGCTCAAATATTTTTCATCACTGGGAAAAGGTTCAAAATAAATGGAAAAATTCAACGGTCCTTTTAAAACTGACAATCAGCAGTAGCGAGTCCTGCGATGCATTTTTAACCAGGCTATACTCGCGTATCGATCTTATTACGTAATTTTATTTATAGCATTATCAAATCTCACTGAACCAGATCGTATTCTTCGTTTCGAGAGTGTCAGGTTATTTCGAGAAACAAAGCTGTACGCGCACGATCGATAAGTCGCGAGATAGAAAATCGGATAGTAGCGCGTGAGGGGGAAAACAAGGATGTGTGTATTGGGGAAGGAGACGTCGACGACGTCGATGGCGCTCGCAAAATTTGTTTAGCGTGACGGAATCGAAAAAGTTAGCGAGCTTCGTTGGATGCCTTGGTTAAATTATCTCGAGATAAAGTGTAATTTATTTTACGTATATTAGAAAAACAATAGGAGAAAATATACATGTATATTCAAAGGTAGTATTAACTTTTTTTTTTCACGTTTAAATAAATTTTAATAACAAATTTACGGTTAAATACATCGACGTATATATATTTATTATTTGTACAAGCCAAAGTATCTTTTCTTTTGGAATAAATTTTTCGGAATTTTTCTTTTTCATACTCCAAAAAGTGACAAGGAAAACTCGTTTGAAACAGCATTCGTAAAAATGCAAGCTTCTAAAAAATATATGAAACACGAAAAGCATACCCTATGCGCGTGCGTGCGCATGCTCAAAAGTAGTAAAAACTGGATGAAACAAAAATGCAGCTGTCGATACAAGGTAAGCTAAGAAACGCAATTTTAGAATCCAGGCGTGTAAAAAAGCACCGATATAAAACTCCAATATATTTATCCACATCTGACGTCTTTATCTCCGCGCGGAGACACCTTTGTACACATTTCTTTTTCCACCACCCTTACCCCCCGTGGCGAGCATGCAAAATATGCATTGTATGCAAGGTTTTCCGTGAGCGGGCGAACACTCGAAAATCCTCAGCGCACGTTTACAGAGCTTGGCAAATAAATCGGGGATATTGACGACACGCGGTTCTGACGTGGTTTGGCACAGGTTTTTTGCAAGCCCGAATGGTATTTCTAAAGCCTGTTATAAGCGCGTCGAAGCGACTTGGAATACGTGGATTTTAGGATGCGAGACGCGCTCGCTCTCGCTCTGAATTTTGCGGCTAGGCTTGTTACAATGTCATTTTTGGATGTGAAAGGGCTTATATGGGAATTGGAAAATAGCTATATAAATCGAGAATGTAAAGAATGAACGTTTTGGTGGAAGTGGAGAATGACACAGTTGGTATTTGAATATTGTAAATAGACGTGAACATTGAAAATGTGTTTAAATTAATGTATTCATAATAATTTTATATATTTTTTAGACATCAGTAATCTTTCATTCAATTGCGCGGTATTCACCGTCTTAAAAGTAAGCGCGTTATTAGATAAATCTAGTTGAAAATGAAATTTGTCTATCAAAACATATTTCGACTTGGATTGTTTTAATATCTTTATGTGTCCATGAAGTAAATTATGCGCTGTTTAAATATTTTGCCAACTAACGGACTGAATTTATCTAACAAAGTATACCTCCAACGATGGTATAATAAGAAGAGATAAAGAGCACATGAGAACAATTACCAAGAAATGGAACAGTGATGGTATTAGTCAAGGTCCGGATCTGTCATTCTTTCTTTCAAGACGTTCGAATGACTCAACCGTAGCAAAAGCTTATTTCTCTTTTTGTTTTCGATTCAGCGTTCAGAGGAAAAAGATTCTTCGAATCGGTTGATTTTCTTTGCTCTCGTTATCAAATTCGTTTTTCAATATTTAGTTGAGTTAAGTTTTGTTTTCTCCATGATAAAACTTTGTAACTTTGTGCATTCTGAATACCCACCTATTAAAATTTGCACTAGTTATTGACCGAATAAACTATAATATCGAGCTGGAAAATTACAGAGATTTCGGCAGTAATTAGAGCAAGAGCTGATTAAATTTTAGAGAAAATAGGAAAATTAAAATCGTTATGGACAGCAAATTAAATTTAAATTATAGAAGAAATTGGAATTTTCTCTAGAGAACAATCAACTACAGATTCATATGAGGGGAATTGACAATTAAAAGCACCTTGAAATGTTCGAAAGGCAAATCCGCAGCTAAAACCCCTGGGGAAACTCAGTTATCAACGATTTGCTCAAACAGCGCTACTGCAAATCGATAGCCCCCCTTCGGCCAACAACGTTATTTTTATCCATTTGGAGTAACCTCACCGAGAAAACGAAAACGCTCTCCGAACTACGCGCGACGATTTCCTTTGTCTTATTTCTCCCTCTCTCTCTCACTCACTCAGTGGGCAGTAGCCGCGAGCTTGCGCGCGCGTGCGAGCGAGTGGAAATTTGATTCGGTATCTGTCAAAGACAAATATCTCTTTCATCCAAGGCGTCTCACTCCACCCTTTCTCTTCCCCTTCCAAAGCAATCGTGTCCGAGGCAGCGTCCTTTGACGTTGAAGGAGTAGAGCTGGCTGCAACTCGGAAGGAGAGAGAGAGAGAGAGGGAGAGAGTGCGGCGCACAACCCTTCGCCGCTCGTTCAATCGAAGTAATTGTCCGTTAAATCTTCTCGCCTTGGGAGAGAGAGAGAGGGAGGTATCCCGAATCAATTTTCACTCGTTCTCAGGCTCTAACCCGTCGGTAGCGGCTGTTTTCCGCGGAATTCCGACGGTTTTGTCTGCGTATATATATAGAGAGAGAGAGAGAGTGGGTGAGAAACCTGGTGGTGGCGACGACGACGACGACGACGACGACGACCACCACCGACGATCGAGCCTTTTGTACAAAGAATTATCTGGATTCGCCGCCGGAAGCCAGCTCGAAATTATTCAATAGGGGAGAGAAAGAGTGTGAGAGACCGTTTTTCCCACCCCCGTGCTTGCTCTTGATTTACAAAAGGATCGAGAGGGGATTTTTTCGCTTCGTCGGCGCTATTTGCCTCATCGAATGAGGAAAAATTAATCGTCCCGGTAGATTTTTTTCCCCTTCTTTTAACGCCCTTCGTTCGAACGCGCGCAGTCCAAACACGCGAAGGGAGTCCGAGAGTCCGTCTATTCTTTTAGAAGATTCGGACGGTCGACGGCGGTGACTACTCCTTTTTAAAAAGTTAATCGAATCAATTTCTACCTTCTGGCGGAATTTTTTTTAAGCATATCGTTTTTCGGGAGGATTTTATATTTTTGCTGAAGTTAAAATTGTAACATTTAAGATTATAAAATTTTACAATTTAAAAACTACTTTCCACCCAGAGTCCATTTTAAGTTTTTGCAGGGAGTATGCGTATGTTTGCACATGTGTACGTGATCAAGTGATTTGATTAACTGAGCAAAAATTGGATAGATGAAATGAATTTTTTACCCGATACCTCTTTAATTGTGAGTATTTTTTAGATTATACCTTTACAGAATTTGATGTTATATACAAAAAATATTAAATATAAAAGTTTAAAATAATATTATAACAAAACTTGTGGATGTAACATTCTTATATAAGTAGTAACTAGCTATTAAAACCCATAACAATTATTTCAGATACAATATTAAAATGACATAAATATGAGGATATTCTTATCCCTGGCTATTGTTCATACGTATAAGTATAGTAATATTTGCGACTTATACGTATAATTCCTCAATGTTGACGTAATTTTAAAATGCCCCATTGTATACTAATCGACCGCATACCAATAGCTTTTTATACGCCATGAAAAAACACCCTTATTTCCATGAATCATTCATTCTTTCGCATCGCACGAATTCCCAACTTTTTGGGTCGAAATACGTGAACTCGCGCTTCGTCAAAGCCAGAGATCGCCTTGTTAGATTGAAGAGCAAGCCCACCCCTTCCTTTTTTTTTAGAAATTTTCTTCACAGACAACCAGTTAGGATGCTGCCGAAAGGGGAGAGACGGGGGCAGCGAGTGCATATACTTGAAGTGTCGCACTTGAACACGCGAGGCTGACGTCACATCCACACACACATACACAAGTGCTACAGTGGCGATGGCTTCGTAATGGCTTTGTTACCTTGGGCATCGAAGCCAACGACAATGTTATTGTAAATCGATTGCTTGACTAAATAGGGTTGAATTGGGTTTCTCGCGATAGCTCCGGAATTTCGGATATGGTTTTAGAGGTTATTATTATTATAATTATTATTAGATATTACATAAAAAGCAAAATTGACATGGTTTTAAATGTATAAAAACATGCAAAGAACGAGATTTGGCTTTATGTTTCACACTTTAATTACTTACACAAATGCTCTGCTTATAACATTTCTATTAAGCTTAATTAAAATTTTAGCAGAGAAAGTTTTTCCGCGCAACTTTGTCTTTTTCAAAAGAGCGACATTTTCACGCCATAATTTTCCGTCGTATTTCATAATTCATGACGCAACGGCATGTCGGCAATGGTAGCATGCGTAGAGTCTGCTCTTTACAAAAATATTACTTCGAAAAAATATTCTTATCAACTATATATAATATGCTCCTCTTCGCGCGTTAAAAATTCTTGTTCCCCGTCGTATAAAGATCTATTAAGCTCGTTATTACAATGTCTACAGCTCAACATACGTGTATGCAGCCGAAATTTCACCCTCGTGTAACGAGACATGCGTAAAAACACAACGCAGCGTCTAATACCTTAATTAAGCGTGAAATTTAATTAAAATTCCAGCGCGTACCTTCACACAAAAAAAAAATTCTCTAAGCAAATTCAAACTAGCCGCGACGTGTAGAGCAAACGCGAGACACACCCCGCGATGATGTTTTTCTCACTTGTGTACGCGAGCAGCGAGATGCGGGGGTGAGAGGGGGAGAAAACCGGAAGCAAGATAGTAACGTGGTAGGATAGTGAGAGCATTTTGCACGTACGTGTATAACCGTAAAATCTAAAAGAGTGCGCAGATAACGCGCGCCCCTACCGAGCGGCGATCCTTTATACTACCATCGTACGAGTGACTCTCTTCTTCTTCTTCTTCTTCTTCTTCTCCTTGGCTTCGTCGTTCGTGTTTACACGCGTATTCGTGGACGACGACGACGGCGATTACCGTTCGTTACGCGGCCTTTGAAAATTATTCAACACGCGTGCACGTGGGAAAGGAGCTTTTTCCTCCAACAAGAATTGCCACTGCAATTACGACGCAATAATGTCGCACCATGTCACGTGCATTCCTATGTGTGTGAGAGAAAGAGCTAGAGGATGAGGAGGAGGAGGAGGAGGAGGACGAGTGACACGTGTAAAGGTAAATACACATGCGCGCTGGGCGCGGACGTGATGCAAGTTCGAGTTTCGAGAGTCACGCGCGTATGGCGTCGACGACGACGACGACGACGAGCATCCGGAGATTATTTGAGAATGAACTTCGAGGAGTGCTTCTGACTCTTGAGAGTTTGCCGTGTGCGAAGGAGAGGGGAAGAGTGAGAGAGGCTGTTCTCTCTCATGTGCGAGGGGGGAATATCCTTTTTCCGCCAGCTGCTGAAGCTGTCGTGCGTGGAAGGAGGAGAGGCGGTGGTGCGCGCGAACGTTTGACGAGTATCGCGAGGCAGCAACTTTATTGCTGAGTGTCTTGTTCGGATTTGCATTTGATTTAGTTTTTTTATATTTTTTTTTTTTTTGCTTGAAATGGTGCGAAGAGTTTGGTATGTAGGTGTAAAATTGGGAATGAATTGTAGTTGCTGTTGCAATTAATTTCATTAAATATTGAACATATTCGTAGAAAGGGGTTATTAATTTTTGTTTTTAGTTTTTTAAATTTTTGTCAGCTTTTTGAAATTTAGTGGTCGCTTTCACACGGTTGAACATTCCCCCAAACTAATTTTTCATGCCTGCCGTCCATTTTCTTAGTTTCTTCACTTTTAATATTCTAATTTTCAGTAGGATATAACTTTAACAGTAATAGTTTTTAAAAACTTTGACGTAAAAATATGTTTACAGAGCGTGATTGCTCTTACTTTTATTTGATTGAAACTCGTTCAAGCAGTAAAGCAAAAATGAAAACTTTGATTTCCAGTTTCACAAGTTTGAAACTAGCGTTCTATATAGATTTTTGACTGCAAAGTTCGCTTACTGACTTTATGAAGTACAGTGTAGACGTTCATAATATATGTGTCTGTTTAAAATCAAATAGTATTTCTATTGTACTACAACGTCTAAAGTTCAACGATCCAAGTAAAAGCTTATTTTCCCGAAACTTTAGGAAATGTTGAATAAAAGCCACGTCGAATTTCGAATCAAGTTGAAGAATAAAAGAAAAGATTCATCGGAATCGCGGTTAACTGTGAAACATTGCAATCCTACTGAAAGAGAGAGATAGAGAGAGAAGGGGAAAAGAGGTTAAATCCCTAAAGCCACTTATACGGTTTTTACGGATCCGTTAGCAAACGCTGTTTCATCCTGACGGGAAAAGGGGAAACTGATCGTTACGCCGCGTTGTTCAGGATGAGCATCCCATTTGATCGTCCATTCCCTTTAAAAGGCTTCATGTTTTATTTCTATTTTATAGCAAGAAGAAGGGTGAATATAATGAAAAACAAGATGCTTGAAATTACCTTTTTTGGACGCATGAAACGAGTCGTCTTTAGGCACGTATTGGATGTCGTAAACCAAAGTTGTGTTCGGCAGTATGATTTTGTCCTTATTAATTTTATACACAGCGTACTTGAAGGCCAGCTCGGTGCTACTATTTCTTTGGTCATGAGTGAAAATGGCACCTAGAACAGCAAGAAAAGAGTAAACGTTAATCATAGTCTTTCAGTATTTTTTGTTAAAATTATTAAAAATATTATTCAAGTACTACAATATATTATGATCGCGTTTAAGTCTTTATTTTACATTTTTTTATTTTTACAGATTAATATTTTATTTAATACCATTTTCCATTTAGTTGGTTTTTAAACAGAAATTCATTTTTATCTAATTTACACGTTATATTTTAAGAATTCAAGTAAATTAATGCAGAGCATTTTATACAAATAGCATTACAGAACATCAAATAATATTTTCAAAGTGAAAATGAAATAAGTAAATCAAAATTATCATTGAATTAACACAAAAATTACGGAGTGGTTTTAAAGTATGTGCAAAAATAGCAATCAGAATGATATCTAGGAAAACAGATTCAATAAAAAATATTATTTATTCAAAATCTGTAATTTATTTCAAATACTAAATGGAATATGATTAATTAGTGAGGAACTTTTTGTGCAGATAATACAAACATAAGTTGTAAATGTTAATCTAATATCGAATCTGTCTATCTTATTTTCTTTTATATAGTTTTATATCTTTCTCCACGGCCCATGCTATCCACTTGTTGCACAGTAAGTATAGTTGTCTTTAACGTACAGTCTTCTTATCTAATATTTTATTTATATTTTTTACTTTTCATATAATGCTATACAAATTTGAACATAGTATGTACAGTTTTGTATATATAATGGTACTTGAATTTAACGTTTATTTATCGTTATACTTGTTTTAATATTCTATCAACTTTACACCAGGCTTTTGAATACGTTACCTGTCGCCAAGCAGTGATTTATTTTACAAAGGGCAGAGGGCATATATGCTCGTATATTTAGTATAAATAAATTTTATAGATAATGTCGTAAACTCTCTTCAATAAGACTCATAAAACTAAGAACCTTGACAGGTATGCAATAAAAGGCGGAAAATCGCCTGGATAGATTTTTCCACTCGAGTATATAATCTCATTAAAAAATCGATCCATATAAACGGTCAATTTGCATTTTTCTGTATTACAGAGTCTTTGCAGTTCCCTTGCCGAGAGAGAGAGAGTGAGAGTGCACGTTCGAGTACCGGAGCACACTCATTTAGTAATTGCTGATCGATGCTGTCCATTGTAGTGTTTGAAGAGGTTGTTCGGTGTCAAGGGTTGCCCGGTCTAATGGCGTTCGACATTGAAAGGACTGTCATTACGTGCACGGAGCTATCATACTGGCTGAAGTCGTAGCCTAGTAGGTATTCATTTTCGGATGGGCGTTTAAATTTCCTTGATAGTCGGGCTTATGCTAATGCAGATTTGAACGCTACTGTATAGATATTGGTTTGTTCGAAATATTGGAGAAAAATTGATGGATAATCGAAATCCGATAATAATTTAAGTATGAAATTTGATCTGAAGATTGTATTGTTAGGGTCTAATAATGTTTCGAAACAATTATTTTATTGTGAGATTCTATTAATTATTGTATGTTAGATAACTTATCGAACCATGTACTTGATTTGGTATCTTTATATTCTTTTAGTTTTATCGGGAAAGGTAATTTTAGAACGGAAACCCGGGCCAAACTGACGTGTCAAGGAAACATATATGCAATAACGAAATTTAAGTAACATTAAGCATATTTTACTTTTTTTATAGTAACAAAGATATATAACTGTATAAACTTTAATATCTACTAAAAAATACTTTATTTCAACGTATGAAGTTGAATGTCAAAACTAAACTTCAAGTAACTTTTGAAGGAATCAACATTTTTTAAATCTGAAAAAGGCTTTGGAAAGCTCTAGCTTTTTCCTTTCATTTCTTTTCCAAAAGTTTATATGGAGTTGTTTTTGGTGGAATGATTCAGGACCAAACTAGAGCTATTTTTAATCATTTAAAAAAATTGAATTATTGTCAATAAAAAATGATACCCTCAAATCGACCGTGTTCCTATTTTTTTTATACATTTAGAAAGCTCTAAAGCACGAGAAAAAATTTATTACAAGAGTGTGCTTTTAAAACAATTTTTTTATTCTTTTCAAGATGCCAGAGAAAAATACTTATTTATATAGTACTTTCCTAGCTAACAAAAACATTTAGAAAAAAAAAAACAATTCTTAAAATAATTCGGGCCTCCACTTTGCAATTTTTCCTTACTTGTATCTTGCCACGCGCTCATGCAGAATTCAAAGCGCAGGCATCAAACGAAAGTGAATCGTTCATTAGGCTTTTTACAGACCGGAACAGAGCGAGAGTAGAGTCACGTTTTATCCAAGAGCCGCCGGAGGACTTGGATCCTAAAAGGATGAAACGCGTGTGTCTATCTGTGCCAGGGCACTTTGATACGCCGTCCCGCGGTAGGGTACGATATTTTTTTTTCTACAAACCTCTCCATCCCGCTGCTGCTACCATCTTGTTTTCGTCGAGGACAGGAGTAGGGCTGGGGGACACAAAGCCTATAGCCTGAGGCTATTTGGCGGCAAATTCTAAAAGGGCTCATCGCCCGTAAAAAATGTCATTCGCGGGGGTAGAAAAAAAAAGTCGTGTCTCTCTAGCTTCATACAGTATACATACTTTCATTCCCGAAGTAATCCGCTCAAAACGCCAGTGGCTGTTTGCCAGGGCAGAGATCGTTCGACCGCATAAAGGTTGGTTAGGCGCGGGAAGCTGGACGAGTAACCTAGTGCCATGAGCGATTTCGCGACTCGATGGCCCATGAAGATATCTTGAGAGTTTCAAAGACTGCGCGAAGATTAAGGTCGTCGCTGCTGAATGAGCACTCTAAATGGAGAGGAGGAGACTCGTGCAAACCGATGTACACGGTGCAATATAGCCGGCTCGATTATTATTTCACCCTCTTACCCCTTCCTCGTCCGCGCAAGCCAACAGTTTCTTTTTTCCTTTTATTTCCGCGGTGGTGGAATCCAATCTATTGCTCGGTGTATCTCCTGTCGGAGAGGAAGTGGCTTGGTAAAATGCTAGATTTCCGGATAAATTTTGAGTTACAAGAGTGTGAGTACATATTGAGGAAACTTTACTTTAGAAAAGAGTTATACTTTGAGTAAAAAAACTTATTTCCTAATTCGAAATTATTTTTCTGTATATCCTAGAATAATTTTCTGGACAAGATGATCTTCAATAGAAGTTAAGCAATTACTTTTTTCAATCTAGACTTTTCTTTTAATTCAAAACTGATTTTATCTTGCAACTAAAGGGGTATTATTTAGAAACTCGTATTAAATCCAAGTTTATTGAGTATTTATTAGAAAATGACTTTCCTCACATCACAAGACACGAGATAAAAGTTATTATTAGTATACTTATTCTATAAGAGTAGAAATAAAATTCACTATTAGTTCTAGTATTTAGTACTATGTGACGTATATATTTTTTCCCAAACTTGCTTTTAATATCCATGGCTTTTTTTGATGATCTCATTTTTGAAAGTGACAAAATTAGAAATTTGTTTTATTTGTTTTATCATCACGTGGTGATTAAATATGTTTTAGGTATTTGTGCCACGATAGGCTTTATCTCCGAAAACATTCAAATCACCTAAATGATCGTCAAAGTTTCATAAGTTTCCCACGCTCAGCCATCTAAGTACGAACTATGCCCTTCGCTACATAATTCCCCTTCAAAGTACCACTAATTTACTATTAATATTTATAATAAGAATTATACAAAAAGAAATAAGAATAGAACTATTGAGGTCAAGTATAATTATGCAGAACATATATTTTAAAAAAGTCGCGATTAAAAAAAATCATGTAGTCATCAGGTGATCAAGATACTGACATCCCAATCTAAAGATTAAGGGATTAATTTCTTGTCACTGCACTTCTAATATCTATTTATAAATATAACAATTAAGCAATAATATACAAATCTAAATTATTTCAATAAATTTATGTTTATAAAAGTCATAAAAACAAGTAAAACGTTTTCTTAACAGATTACATTATTAAATAATTTCACATCTAGTTAGGACAAAAGCGTTCGGACGTAAGTGGATTTTGAGTACAAAGGCCCTTTTTATCAAGAGTCGTATAGAGAATTCCGTAGTAGGACGTTTTTTTAGTTTTAAGTTTTATTACGTGGATATGCTGTTCTGCTAAAGCTTTTAAGAATTGTACCTGATATATAGATCTTTTAACCTTTTCCTGTACTTGTCCACATATGTGGACAATATTAAAATTTTAATTCTGATGATACCTCATATATTAAGTAAAAAATGTACTATGCATTAGATTTTTCAGGTGAAATATTACAATGTCAGTCAGTTTTATTGACTAAAAATATAAAATTTATTTATTAATACTTAAAAAGAAACAATATTTGCAATTTTAGTAGAATAAATTGTACACAAAGAGGTTAATTAAGGAAAATTTTTTCAAATATAGTTAATATTCTTTAGAAAATTTTATGTAGCAAGCTTTAAAAGTCTTTCCAAATATCTACCAAATATCATCCACGTTACCGCACCCTTCTTTCACGAATCTAAACCGAAATTCATCCCCTTAAAATGACCACATCTTCACACCTGCCCTGCGAACATTGCCAGCCACTCGAAAAATGTAGGCCTCTAAAAGTACCTCAGCTAAATACCTATCCTCCAGCATCGCCGACAGCTCTCAAAGACAAGAAATGCAGAAAAAGTGACAAGGGGAAACGAACCACCAGGCGATTAGCACGCCCAAGGTTTTGTCCCCCTTTACGTCCCCTGGAGGATTGTTAAGTGTTTCCCGGCGTTCGTTTCTTCCCGTTTTTTTCTCTCATCTACCGCGCGCCTCTTGCCGTAATCTCTCTCCTCTACTTCTCCTTTTCCCCGTCCGCCGTAAGTAAATAATCCATTTATCCGTAACGCTTGTTCTCGCCTCCACCCCGTGGCTTTTTTCCCCTCGTTACCTACATATACACACACACCCACTCAGTCATTCTTCTTCTTCTTCCTCCTCTCCTCCTTCAGTTCCTCTCACCTAAGTACCTTAACGAAGCACCTGCCAAATCCATTCATTCCCTCTCTCTTTTATCGTACTCGAGCATACCGCACACGCGCTTGCAATTAAAAACCGCCACCTACGCGCCATAACTCGCACGTATAACCACCCACGTTTGTGGCGCCCCGTTTAATTAAGTCGGAGCGTGTTATGAGTTCTCCACTTGCGAACGCGCACAGGCGAGATATATTACCCTCGCGGAATTTACGCGTGTATTAGCGTACCTCGATATTTCCTCGCTTATCCGCGCGCTACCCCCATTCAGGCGGCAACGCGAGAGATCGCCGCTAGATTTCAAGGGGATGAACGTTAATCTCGTTAATGCCTCATAAACAGTCCCTACCTCCACTCCCAGCTTCACCTCCTGTCCGATTGAGAGAAGTCTCTTGTTCTCTCTCTCTCTCAGAGACCGAGAGCTCGCTAATTAAGGGGGATTTGTGGTTTCCGATGCTGATCTGATTGAATTTTGTGTTTTGAGGGTATGTCTATGTGTGTGTATGTGTGCATGTACAGAGGTCGTCGTCGAATTAACTCCATGGCGGATTTGTTGCTCGGGGGGGAGTAGAGGTGAGCTGTGTAGCACTGTGTAATCGAGTTAGCAGAGGGAAAGTTTTGCTTTAACGAAATTCATTTTCTTTCCGAGCAGCGGGCAAAGGCGGCCGAATAAAGTGTACGGAGGTAAAATAAACTGATTAAATTACACGCTGGTTGTTGTTTCGCTACGTAACTTTGCCCGCGTATATACATAAGATAGTTAAAAAATGTTCTCGCATTTGTTTATGAAACTCCTCAAGCTAATTAAACTAAAATTAATGCTGTTATATATAAATTGTTAGGGGGAAAAAGACTGTCTTATACTCTTACTACTCTCTTTTTACCGTTATACCTTTGTTGATGAACTGGAACCCTTACGCGACGCGATTAATTACCGGCTGTTACACTGGCGCTTGATTCGCAAAAGTGAGAGAGAGAGAGAGAGAGATTGACAGATAGCGCACGAAGTAAGCTGAAGCTATATAGACATTGCGTAACGCGCGGGCGCGAGTTAACGAGATTATACGCAAGAATGACGCGAGAGTATCATAACGATGACGATGCAACGTAAGACTAATAAAGAGTGAGCGGTTATAATGAAGCGATAGAGTCGGCGACGACGACGACGATCTCCTGTGGGACCGTAGAAAATTTGTCAAGCGCTCGCTCGCGCGCAATCAATATCGCGGTGGCCGACGTGTTGGCGTCTTAAGAGCCCAGCGTATATTCTGGCCAATTTGTTTGAGGGAGAATTTTTCGAGTGAATCATTTTTCCGAACGTCAATCAAATTTAACTTTTATTTTCATTGTAGGGAATACGAAGGGCGATTGCGGAAGAAGGTGAGCGGAAATTAATTGGTTCTTGGTATGCAGAAAGTAGGTCATTTCAACAGAAATTTCCCTGGTAGAAAGTCATTTCGCTACTCTCTGATATATAATAGCTAGGTCTAATTGGAAATGCTCGGAAAATGATTGTAATTTTCGGTCATCAGTGATACGATTTGAATGACTTGATTTTAATCGATTGCTTCTGATTTATTTGAAGTTTAAAGAATACAATAGAATGAAGTAATAATTCTTTTCCTTTATAACTCCTAAAAATGTACGTTCAAATATAAGGATCTCTCATTATACATTCGTTGATTATCTAAAAATAATTGATAAAGAAGATCATTTTTATCGGAGTATCTAAACGGCACCAGAATTCGTGCTCCGTTTTCTTTTTCAAACAACCCAATTCTCACAGTACCGCTTATGACATTCGCGAGAATAAGGTCATCATTGCTCATAAAACTCAACGAATCGCAGGAAGGTCCCTAATACGAAGATCGTCACTTCTCTCCTCTCCCCCTTTAGGCCCTCATTTCCGGTAGTTTTATTTTCACACTTATACGCTCTCCAGTTCTCTGCCACCCAAAATTACTTTCAATTTCTCAAAGTGCATCCCGAGAAACGTTCCACCGACGCGCGTCGCTACGCTGCCAAGTCGTCGTCGTCCCTTTTACCTCCTCCTCCATTATGCCTGGAGAATCGCGTCAAAGCGCTTGGGGATCGCTTTATCAAAGCAAGTAAGAGAGAGAGAGAGAGAGAGAGAGAGAGAGAGAGAGAGAGAGAGAGAGAGAGAAAGCTCGTGTTGCACGTGCAGCATACAAAAAGTCTCTAGCACAAGCGCAAACTCACTTTGGACTGTACTATTGTACTACCGGGTTTAGACCGTAGTCGCGGACGCGCGAGCACGATTTTCTAAATACGAGGAATGTTGAAACGCGTGTATATAGATATATAGATATATGTAAACGGAAATGCTACGCGGGTAAATGATTCTGGAATTTCGCCAAATGTAATTTGATTTTAGCGAGCGAGCGAGAGCTCGACGAATCGCTTTAACTACTTTATACGAACGGTCTCCTTTCTTTCGCTATTTTTACTTTATTGAGGTGGAAATTAGAGAGGGCTAACTCTGTTAAATACTGGGTGAAAAAAATATACTTGTACGTGGGCGAGCGGAGAAACTCGTTTGGGTGGTTAGATTAGATTACCGGCCCGTGGGTTTGCTTTTGTTGCCAGACCGGGATGTAATTGAATGATTTAGCGTTGAAAAGTAGGTTAAGATATATCTTGGTTAATGTTTAGAAATGGGTTTGATAAGTTTTTCAATGTTACGTATGTTCTAAAAAATTTATTTTTCTATAATTATACATTATTTTTAAAGATGTACTTTTTGTAATTTATGTGGTATCCAGTTTTTTTTCATTAATAGTTTAATTATATTAGAACAGGATAATGAATAAAAAATTATGTATTTTATTTTATTTTTTTCATTTTAATGCTATAGAATAGTATATTTTTCGCTGAAAATGAAGAATATAATATCGTTTATAATTTTACGTACAAAGTTAATCAGACTAACAAAGCAAATTAACGAATAATAAGAGTTATTAATAATATCCTAAAATATCTAGTTTAAAATGTTACCTGGAACATAATATATTCAAAAGTTTATCTTAATTAATTTAGACAAAACTTTGATAATTACAAAATAATCTTGTTAAAAAGTAACATTTAAGTTACGCACTATTTATACACTACAATTATAATAGATATACTTTTAATTATATTCTTATATATAGATCCAACAATATTCGAGCTATTTAAATGAACAGAGTTTAAGACTTTATATGTAAAAGTAATATACTTTATAATACATTTAATCGCAACTATTTATATTTCAACGTTTTGTTAAAATTATTATCCGTTTTTAAGACGTCACGAAATAAACTATAATAATTTAAATCATTTTCAAATCCCACAAACCCCTATATAGATACGACCAAAAGATCAGGATATGAAAAAAACTGTCAAATATTATCCATTTAAAAAATCTCTATATACCCGGTATTCGCCACCTCCAACTATATATCCGCATCCCGCATACACCCCCGTAATACCTTCGTCCTACCCCAATCGGATTTTTCATCCCGCGACATGTGCGCACGTGAACGCACTCGAAACACGTACAGTTGACAGGCTCGCGCAAAATGATTTTGGAATTCTGCCAGATGTAACTCAATTCTTCTCTTGTCTCCCGCCAAAGATCCGATCTAACGAATCGTTTTAAACCGCCTTCTTATACTCTCTTCTTTTTTTTGCACTCCCGGCGTTATATGGCCGCGCTACGCGGAGGAGTGACGCTCGGCAGGTCGTTTATCATCGACTAATGAACTCGAACGAGTCGCCGTCTTAATCCCATATAGCTTCTCTCTACCACCCGTCGTTCTCCTCGTTAATATCGCGACGTTATATATATGTATATATACATATATACACACATATACTGAGAATGCCTGCACGCGTGGAATCCTATTTAACCCTTTTTCCACATTCCACATCTGTTTTTTTTCTCTCCGGGAAACTTGCGGTCCGCTCTATTGCTGAACGGGTGAATGATTTTATTGGTACTTCTTAAGAAAGAGAGAAAGGAGAGCTGCTGCTGTGGCAGTTGGAGAAGTTTACAACGTGCGATGGTGTCTGACTTCGGCGGCTGCAAAGAGATTAGATTTATCGCGTTGTTTCGCGGTGAGGAGGAGGGGGAGGCTAGGGGATAATGAAGTTTTACTCGGTTAACGGCTCATAAAAGTAGTTTGACGTAGTGGCGCCGATGAAAATGGCGGCGTAGAGGAGAGCCGTAAAGATTTAAGGAACAGGGCGATTTTCTTCGCGTGTGTGGTTCTCGCGCCTTGGAAATCCAATTATAATTGTGAAAAAAGAGGGAACGACGTCTAATCAGCGGAATTACACATACGTATATATATATACGTATAGATCGCCGCGGGTGGAATGGCCGTTCATTTATGACTTTTATCTTGTTTCCATTGTGGCTCGCTTAGTTTTATATATTTGGGATAAAAAAAGACTAGATATCGGTTTAAAAAGCGCAGACGGTGAAAAAAGGGCGGGGAATAAATCAATCGAAAATCGATTACAGATTTGAAGCTTTTTCGCGTGCTGATTCAATTGAGTAGTCGTGGTTTTTCGGATTCCGTGCGTGTCACGCTACGCCGTTGACAAATAGAATACACACATGTGTCGAACTCGAAAACTATGACTGCGTGTGTTCGGTGAGAAGTGATTTTTTTTTTATTTCGTTTTTTGCCTTCTCTCATTCGTTGTGTCGACACAAAAAGGAAGGAAATTATACGTTAGGTGAATGCTGTCGTCTCGAATAGAATAGGTATTCAATTACAAAGCAATTTCAGTCAACCATTGATCGTTATTGTAATTCATAAAAATGAATTTTGTTTTATAAAGTTTTAATCTTATGGTTCTATAACTTTGAATACTGTGAATTGAACATTGCTTTTCGAGTATATTTTAGCAGAAAAATAATTATATTCGTAATGATGATAATAATACAATTTTTAACAAAAGAAAAGAGCTTGATTTTGTATCACTCAATGAGTATGAAATATTGAAAAAGTATATTAAAACATCATCCATTCAAATTATGACAATAACTTCTCACATTTGTATTATAAATAATAATTAAAATACAAGAAGTTAATTTATTTCAGTATTATTTTTTAAAGACAGTGCTTGGAAAATATATGAACTCGCTAAAGGAGAAATTCTGGTTTTTTTTCTCTCTCGATGTGAACTCAACAAATGTCCTGCGAGTAATACAGAACCACAAGTGGATAACCATAAATTGGACGATACTAAGTACCAAAAATGTCATCGTATTTTAAATCATATAGGCTTGTAAAAGATGTTTTTGTTACTTCTTTATTCAGCTAAGTCGAAAATCAAATCTCAATTATTTAACAATATACAGAAAACATAAAAAAAAAGAGTTTAATTAGTTTTAATAAAAACAACAATCATCACCATGATTTTTAGATATCTAGGTGAATCTAGCAAAATTTAAACATCGCGCGGTAAACTTCTATTTCACGTCTCTTCCGTGTTTGCTAAATTCTGCACTATACGCCATACATACAAATAAGAGTTGGACATTCACAGCCAGCGCCAAAATCACTTTTCACATTTGACGCTAAGTGATAGTATCGGACAACTATATGGTTAGTGTAATATATCATTTGATTCAACATATTTAGCTCCGATGATTTAAGACAAATTAGTTTTATAATAACAATCACATTATTACAAGTTGTTTTTATCTTCTCGTCTCTTTTTTACGCTGATGTAATATTTTTTATTAGCAATTTCTATATACGCTTCTTTAAATATTCAGGAATAAATTAACATGTCTTCGACTTGGTAAATTCTCTTAGTTACGAATTATAAACTGTTAATCACGTTATTTTATCATTATTTAATTTGTCGTTAAAACAATCATAAAAAAACGTTGTGATAATTACATGATTGACCTAGCTTTATTTATTTTTTCAAACAACTTGTTATTCTTATAATAATTGGAAAAGCCAATCTACATCCTTATAAGGAGTACTCTAAGAATCATTTTAGTTTTCGGTATTTTTATCATAACCAATAACATGAAATGATGGCCACAAATTCTATTGAATGCCACCAATGTTCACTTCACCCCTTAATACCATCACTAACTTGGCCTCCAGCCATTGCTGGACGACTCAATTTAACCTTACTACCGTCGCAGCTTGACGCGCACGATCCCTCACATATAAATTAAGCACGCGCGCGCATATCCACGGAAAGTCGTCAAAGAACAAGTGTTGCAGGAGAACAAAGCGAGCGGAGGTCCCTTTGTACGCACGGAAACGATGTAATTCGCGAAAGTGCTGAAATTCAAAACGCCTGCCTCTCTTTTCAATGCCGACGTCCTCGCGTACTGTAGAGTAGGAAGTAGGAAGTCGCTCGAACTTCCGCCGCTCGTTAGATCTTTGCAAGCCGCGTGTCACGAGAGTGTACTTATATAGTGTTCGTTCAAAGGCGACAGCGTGAATTAGCATTTTTTCCATTTCGCAGGCTCTGACTGGGCGTCGGGGTTTTCTTTTTTTTTTTGGCTTGTTTTATAAGCTTGCGTTCGCCTTATGGCTGCCGTAAGGTGCCGCTGACTTCTTTTCTTCGTGGCTGAACTTGTGTTTGTAAGCGCTCGGGCGCGTAATTTCTAGGGTAATTGGGTGGGCTTCTTTCTCGTGGTTGCGTGGTCTTGATTTTTTGCATTCAGGGTCAGTGACTCATTTATACAGGTTTGTTTTTATTAATAGGAATGAGGTGTCGGGTCGTTGATTAATTTTTGTCAAATTATAATTTGCAATACTTATAAAAATTACACAAATTGTTTGTGTGTAAAATCTAATTTATTGCGCGTTTATATATAATTAAAAATATAATATTTTTTTAATACAAAGAGTTTGATTAAAACAAGATACACAAAATTATTTGCATGTAAAATAGGCGATGCCCTATAGCATTCTAAATATTTTTATACACTCAAAATAGCAATGAAAAACTGTATATAGTATAGGAACTCTGCTTTAAATATAAAATCTGCATGTAAAAATAACTGTAGCCAGTTAAGCCCGTATTTATGAAAAAATAACCTTTGATGTTGCTTTTAGTAAAATATTTTCTTAAAAAAAAAAGTCCAGTGTTTCATATTGTAAAAAAATGCTTTTAAGGGCTGATCCTCATTCTTTTATCCCTCGAAAGCTTTTTCGCCCAGCGAGATTTCGATTTCATAGTTATTTCACGTTAACCGCTACATGAAAAAAGTTTAAATTTTCGCGCAAAGTCAGTTTGTCATTCAGCAGCATCGAACTCTTGTGCGCGCGTTGGCTTTCAATTCTATGAATTTCATCTCCCATACCGCAACAAAGAACATCTTCGGTGTGCGGCTGGTGAGAGCAGCATCTCCTCTCTCCCGTATTGAATAAATCTTTTTTGAAGAGACGATACGTATAAGGAGAAAGAAATGGGATCTGCTCAGATGGTGTGCGCGTGTATACGTTTGTATACGAATAAAAATGTATAGGAGAGCGAGAGAGGAGCTTTGCTATATACAGATATACCCGGCATGATAAATATATTAGAGAAAATAATATTTCAAATATTCAGCTAGTTTGTATAGTTTTCCTCGGCTAAATTTTATATATATTCGAAATACGAGACGTAGCTCAGCTTGGAAAGAGAGAGAGAAAGTCGAGTCAATTTAAATTCTCATGAATTTAAATTAAAAGTATATTCAAATCAGCCGTGAGTATTAAAGATTAAAATCTTCGGTACGAAATTACAACGCGATCATGCATATTCCGCGTGTACACGTTGTTGCTTTCTCAAGCGAGAACTTTACCGTTGGAAAACAAAAGCCATACGCGACCGAGCGCCTCTCGATTCAATCACCGAAGTGACATTGTTAGCACCTGGCGAGCTTAGAAAACAGAGAAGGAACAGCGAGCAAAGTTTCCCTGATAATTTTTAACTCGATGTACTGTTCGCGCTTCAGAACGTTGAAAAAAGAAGAAACACACGTGTGCCGAGAAAAGACTGTCTCGACGTTCTTGATTTTCACGGGGAAATTTCTCGCGACGATATCTGCTCCTCTCTCTCTCTCTTTCTTCCTATACCTGACCGGTGTCTCAATTCTCATGTCTATACAGCGACAGCATGGCTGTGGTCGGATTGAAACTTACTTTTCTCACCCCCACCCAACCTTTTCACCACTCAGAAAGAGGGAGAGAAAGAGAGAGAGAGAGAAAGTACAGTAGCGCGTTGTACACGCGAGAAAGGGCTTTGCCTTTTATTTCGCCGCTTCGATGACGCGGAATCGCGGGAGAAAGAAGAAGAAGAAGAAGTGGTTTGCATATAAAAGTCGCCGTGGGAGAATGATAAAAGTGTCATGCGAGGTTATATACCTTTGATTTTCCCATCGACAAAGTTCATATATAAAACCATATGTATTTCGATAGGCTAATCTTGTTTTAAATTTAAGCTCTGGCGACGATTTGGAGATGAGACACTTTTTAAATTTTAATTTATACATAAGAAACCAATGCTCACGTAACAATTGTATAGATATACAACTTTGTATCACGTAAAATCGTTTTTTAAAATATATAGACATGCGACGTCGACGACTATACGACGACGCTCGTAACCGCGAAGCGAAAAGATTTAAAGTGTTTTCACATACTTCTCGGAGAAACGGCCATCGCACGCAATAGCCACAAAGCTTTTACCGTCGAAATATGAGAAACGACGTAAGAGCTTTACACGGACATACACCCACACACATCCACACGTGTATACTTGTAAAGCAATATCGGCCAGCAGCGAGCAGTGTATAAATAATTCGACAACATGTATAATGGTATATATATATATATATACGTAGTCTTTCGTTCTCTCTCTCTCTCTCTCTCTCTCTCTCTCTCTCTGGGAATCACCTCGTCGTTTGACAAATCCTATCTCGCGAATCGGCCGCTTATAACGTGCCTGCGCGCGCGCGCGTTTCACGTAAGCTGCGGCGGCGGTGGTAGTAGCGATGGTAGCATCAGCGCGCTTGCACTACAGTATTACATTACGCAATCGATGAAAACGGGTCGAGGCCGAGCGAGTGCATCTTATAAAACGGCATTTCGAGTGCCAGCTAGCCGCGATATTTATCCGACGGCGGAGGACGCGTTCCATCAGAATCGTTTTCGCCTGTGAGGCTGCAACCTGCGGTTAATTCAATCTGACCGAAACCGTATAGCGTACCTATATAATGTCAAGAGAGTGTGAGTATATGTATATATATATGTGTGTGTATGTATTTGTGTAAGTAGAGGTGGGGGAGATCGTCCACCTGTTTGGGAAGTTCCTTATCGGATAGGGGGGTGTATAGGGATAGGCTGAGATTAACAGGAATGATGTCGATACAAGCGTCATGACTCGTATGTGGACTTGTGTTTAGTGGAACGTACGTTATGTCGAAAGCAGAGGGGGTGGGTTAAGTCGGAGTGAGAGTAGTCCTGTATAATTTTATAGGGATGTTACGTTGAGGGGTAAACATAACTTCGAAGCTATTAAAGAATAGATTTTGTGCTTCGAAAATATGTTTACGTTGTAATAAATGCTTTTAGATAAATATATGACTCAAATTTTTTCTTAGTTTTTATATTAATATACACTCTGAACACTTTGAAAATCAATAAAAATTTTCATATTAAAAAAAGATTACTACAATTACTTTCACATCACAGGAATAATAATAGCAAGAATATATGTAACTCACATAAAAAATTAGTTAAAAAACAATAACTAATCATTGCATAAGCAGAGTACATTTAAAAATTAGCTTAATGATTGCTAACTTTACAGCAAACATTCCTGCACGATACTAATTCTCTAAAAAATGTCCCAAGATCAAACTCCACTTAAGCTTGATTTTTTACACACCTTCACTCAATAGGCTTTTGATTACAAACAACATACGACTCTATTGCATCGTCAAAAATAAAACAACATCCCGATGGTCCCTTCGCGACATTCATCACCTCTCCATAAATTTAAATTTGCCACCTAACAATTTCGATTTATCAACCGACCCAACTCGTATTCTACCATCTCCCACCTCCACCCAATACCGCTCCATTATTAATAATAACACCCTCACTACAACGTTTCAGCGGCTCCCGCTTGCACTTTTCGCAAATATCTCGCGCGGCGGTGTTCGTTAATACCACGCCGTTATTCCAAAATTTACATTGGACATTAGCGCTCACTCTCTCACCCTTTATCCCTCCCCATTGTTACGCGGCCGCAGAATCACGGGACATTCGTCCTCATTCCGCGTCATTTCGCTGCACGTGCTTTTAGGCCCCCCTCTTGACCACTACCACCACCATCACCGCTACCACTACTACCATCGTCACTATAGGAATTGGTTTCGTTCAGCTCGCGTCGATATTCTCCCGGATCACGCGGGTAATCGCTTCGTAATTCAAAACTTTGCCTACTCTCACTCAACGCGAAGAAAGAAGAAACTTGGAAAATTGTAAAGTTTACGCGATTTCTTGTGTATATATGTATGTGTGTGTGTGAAGGCACTGCTGCTGCTGCTGTCGCCGTTGCGTACAAACTAGAGAGTCGAATACAACGTTGAATAATGCAGTGACTCCAAGTCGCTCGCTCGCTCGCTCGCTCGCCCGGTACGGAGTAAACTTACGGAGGCAATCTAGTCTCAGGCGGCGAGCGCTTGTGTAACTTGTGTGCAGCACTCTCCGCCCTAATATCTCGCCGTAAGAGATAACACGTGGAGAGTAGTTAAAAAAAAAAAGAGAAAAGTCCATCTCGCGTAATTTCAAGGGTTAGCGTGTATCAAGGATGTATGTAGATATGAATGAACGAAAGGGTCAACGGTCGGAGAGAGCACGACTGGCATGAATCCAATGTGGCGCGTGTACGCGCACAAGCGCGAGCTTAGGGCCGTGTATCTTCGCTTCGAACAAAGCTCAGTGCACGCGTGTGCTTATAAACTTGTTCTATCGTATTTTAAATGTGGTATAATCTTCCGCAACGCCTCCACTCTCCAACTCTGTAGTTTAGGTTCATCTTTACATGCGTGTGTGTACGTGTTCTTTCTTTTTCCGCACGTTCGCGCCGCGCGAGGACGTAAAAATGTCGAGAGTCGTGTTTCCGAGTGCGTTGTTTCCCGGAGTAAGTAGATTTTGTACAACGGGAGTGTATAGGAGGAAAGTAAGATTTGGTTATTAATAACCATACTGTCGGGTTTATATTTTATATGACTGAGATAGATATGCGTAGACTTTCTTTTAGAATTAAATCGTATTGTTCATTGACTTTTATGTATTCTTAAAATTAGTTGGTTATTGACATTTATTGTATCTACATTAGTGTCGTATACAAGGGTGTAATTGGCCATAAGATACGTGAAAGCATAAGTCCTGTCTCTCGTCTTTCCATAAGCAATAATTCAAAACATACGGTGTTTATTTAGTGTCACCGTAATAGAAATTTGAGTATTTTGTGATTCCAAAGTGAAAATCTTTTTAGTTTCCTTTGGCGAATCGAATGTTTTAAGAAATATCTTTATTACAAACTATAAAATCATTTTCGTTTGCCTCAAAATAATTTTTTTTTGTTGAAATATGAGATATGAGCACAATGAAGATTTTTTTTTGAAAAAGAGAAATATGACAAAAATAATGAAATATTACTTGTCAAAAAAGCAAATAACGTTTTTTGATATAGCAATAACAATAATAATTATATACATTAAAAATGGGAACTTAATAACAATGCATATCAATGTCATACGGAAGCAAGCGAAATTAAAGCCATATTTTAGTTCAGCAGATTCGAATTCATGAGAATCATACACATCAAGTTCAATAATCATGTCAAATATGTCTGGCTGTGTAACATTGTAACTGAATTTGTTGAATATTACAGTAACGCCATCATGTCACAAGTTATTAAGAATAGTTTCCACAAATACGTCAAACTGTCATTTGAGCCCATGAATCGTTAAATACATGTAAACAAGCTTTGCCTAATCCATTCACAGTTCACTGCCCGTAATTGAACGTCAAAATTGCCCCGAACGGCGCGTATCATCACCAAACCTCAACACGATACACTAGACGAAAAAGTTATTCAATTTAGAGTTCACACATACACCCAAATTAGTCTGCCTAATCAATATTACCCTCGATTAGAAAATGACACCTGCATATTACAACGCTGCTACACATGGCATTAATATTTATCACCTGCATCTTCTTTAATTTCAACGCATGCACACGTCGCACAAAAGCACCACCCGCACAATAGAACCTCGCTCTTGCAGACACGCATACACGCCGACGACGGTAACAATGAAATCAGCGCAGACGCTGCCAGTGCGTAGGTAGGATGAAAAGGAAAAAAAAACATTGTATCTAGCAGCAGCTGCTACTTGATTCTCGAATCCATTCGCGAATTTCCTCGTTACAAGCGCACAACGAGATTCGTTAAAACAACGCGTTGTAGCAATGCTATTAGGACCAATTTATCAGAGCTCTCGTCGTTGTCCTCGTCTGCGGGCAAATTCAATAAACCGTTTTATGTGCTCACTCACTCTCTCTCTCCTTCCTCTGGCAACCTGCTGCTGCGACTTCGCGAGAAATGTTTAGCCGGAAGCGTAGAGCAAGCGAGATCCGGGTGGTCCAGGGGCTCGAAGCCCTCTCGACTGTAATCGCATTACGCTCGTACCCTTCTCTCTCTCTCTCTCTCTCTCTCTCTCTCTCCTCCTCGCACACTCACTCTCATTACACCACGGCGAGAGCGGTACTCTATCACCTCGCTTTGCGCGCCCGTTAAATCCGAGGATGTTTGCCTCGCTGTTACTGCTGCTGCTGCTTTTTCGCTGTTCGACGCCGCGTGATTATTCAGGGAGGGGGAAGGTCGTTTATTTTTCAAGGCTGCGAGGATCGAGAAGAGAGGGAGATGTATTTGGGCTGAGTTAAAGTTGCATTGAGAAGAGGTGATGCGACGGTTTTGAAGTGGGAGAAGAAGAGAAGGATGAGAGCGATGACTAATTTGTTTTCAGTGCTATATGTAGTGCTGAGGATTTATATTGGAATATAAGAGAATTTTCGGTTGGAATGACTTTCTTCATGGCGAATTATTTTCTTTTTGTTAGTTTCAATAACGGTTGCGTGTTTTATTTAAATATTTCGGTAAAAAATAGATTTTATATTGATATATTCTGTTTATTTCGAGAGAGTTTTGTTTGGTTACAATTTACAGGAATTTCATGAATATTACTATTATATAATCAAATCGTATTTATTTTAGATTGCAAATAAAGGTTATTCCAATATCATCCTCTTCTTTTTTACGCCACCGCATACACCAATAAATTCAAAAACACGCAGTCACCACAAAAAAGGGTCCCACATTCTCTGCTCCTCAAACAACCGCGACCATTTATCCTCCGCAAAAACTGACAAAAAAAGGGGTGCCGATCAATATTTGACCAATGTATTTCCATTTGTTTCCCTCCTTTCTCCCGTACATATATACATATACACACACAATGTTTTGCGACATTCGACTTTTTTCCTTACACACACGTATGACAGTGGGTGGGAAACCATGGGTGTGACTGACGAAAGGTAAATCGTCTCGGATAAAGCGACGATGCCACCGCCGCCAACAGCATACCTATACCCGAGAAAGCGAGAGAAAAAGAGAGACATATCCTTCGCGTGAAAATAGTACCGCATATATATATAGATATCTATGGTACTCCAAGAGCGGGCGTCGTCCGACCGAAGTTTTACCGTCGCTACTTGCGATTCCGCGCGGCTCTGGCAATAAAGTGACCGCTTTAGGTGACTCTCCGGCGAGAAAAATCGAGAGGCCAGAGAGAAGTTGGTATGCCCCGTGATGAAATGAGAGAAGTAAAGAGAGACAGAAAGAGAGAGAGAGAGTAGGAGGAGTAGTCATACACTTGCGCGGGCGGCGTTGATTTTAGAGGTGAGAAGAGAGAGAATAAACGTGGTGAGTACGGGTCGGTATACCCAGTTGTGTCCGTGCGCGACGGTACTCGAATGGCGCTCATGAATGTTTAAGTGCCGAGTGTGAATCCGTGGCTGCTGTGAGCTCTGGGTGCTGGTGTCATGATAGGGAAGTGTTTTGGTTCGGGAGAGAAACTGGCTTGGGTACGAGTGTTGGCTGATGAATAGCTGGATTGAAAGTTTTCTTTTCTTCGGGAAATCGGTTGAAAATCGTAAAATACGGAAACTGGATTTGAATTTGCATTTGTTGTATAGTACATAGTTGTATTCGGGAATCGAAAGTGTATAGAGTTCGTTCACAAATTAGAATCAGTTGTACATTCTTTTGTTATAAAATTGTTACCTTAATTTTCATTATGATTTTATGGCAATGTGAAATTCCCCACAATTAGATCGCCCTATTGATAATAATTGTACGTTCAATATTGTTGTAAAGATGTTCTAGTTCATTTAATATTACATTTGATAAATTAATATGTACAAATAAATTATATGAAATGTTTGCTTAGTGATAGCCTTCAGATGATAAATCTTTTCCGTTTTTTTATAATTTTCTCGAGTGTCCGTTATAACTAGAAAAAAAGGAAGTGTTTGCTCAACATTAGGTAAAGTGCTCAGGACAAAAATACCAGTTATAATAAAATCTCTTTGACAACTACTTTTTAATGCTCAACAAATAATCATTTTCTCTATCTCAATGTCAAATTACAAAGAAAACCTTTCGTCTTTCATCAACTATCAAACTTATCTACACATCATTAACCTCTTCATAAAATAATCGCAACAGCCTAGACAACAACCCCAACGACAATCGAATATATAGAAATCCACGACACTTTTCTTTTCATTCCCCTTTTCGCATCTTCGCACTAGACTACGACTACTCCTCGCAACCAAGCCCATAAAAAAGGGTCGCACCCCCCGATCGCTCGTGCACGTGCGCACTTGCTCAGGGGCATATGCAGCAGCGGAAGAATTTTTACGATTTCCCGAGGGAATTTACGAGAACGAGCGCGAGTGCGACTTTTTTTTCCTCTTTTTTCGTTCGTTCGTTCATTCGTTCTTCTTCTTCTTCTTCGCGGGGAATAAAAACTATTATCGCCGCTGGGTTATACGCATATAACGCGAGCCGAGGCGAGCGTACGTCGTATAAGGAGGGAAATATATCTGGCGCGTGAGTTGAGATGGACCCTTGCGCGCACTCGCGCGAGAGAGGAACGCAACTAATATGGATTTATACTGACCGTTATACGCGAGCACTGTGTCTGCTGGTAGTGGAAAACCTGTAATCTTGGTTAACGTGAGCGCGGGTTGAGGCTGCATTGAGATGGATTATTATCGCTGCTGGTGATGAGGTCGTGTTGCAGAGTGGGCACGGGGTTCGTTAAAAAGGAAGCAGTTAATAGTCATGTTCTAGGGTAGGTTTAAGGGGAAGTTGGGGATTATGGTAGTATCTCATTGGTTTTGGTATTGATGTTAATGTGCATGTGAAAATGAAGATCTTCTGGACTATTTTTATTGTCACTTTTAGTATCGACAAAAACAGGACAATATCTTTTACGTGTTTGAAATTTTCAAAAATTAATATACTTGGTTAGTTAGACTTGTGGGTCATGAATAAATTAATGTATGAAAATTTTATAATAATTTTTAAAGATATCTTGTTGGTTAGAGTTTTTAAATCAATTTTAGGAGGTACAATGAGGAACGAAAAATGCTGAATAGGTGTCTAAGTTTGGTTAGAAAAGTAGGAGACATCATGGCGAAAACATCATAACCCATGTCGCACGAACAAAGGAGCGATAAACTCAGAGAGCAAGCGAGATAGAGAGACAGAGAGATAGAGAGAGAAACATGAGTAAGATACTGGGACAGAAGAGAATCACATTTAATAAAGATTCCTCGACGTTCATACCTACATTCCTACATACATGTTATGTTACTCTCTCCCTTTCTCTCGTGTATTATTCGATTACTAAAAGGATTATTTAAACATAATCTCTCTTGACTATTTTACTGTAATTTAATCTGTGCGTGTGCGAAAAGTGATGAAGGTAAGAATTTAGGACGCATTCTTTTACACGTAACTATACCGTAATTCTTTTTATGGATATATAAAATCGTGTTATTTCCATTGGAATATTATTGATAAGAGCAGTAAAACATTATTTATTAATTGATCTATGCGTTTGTAACAGTTTTCGTAACCGCATAGATTTCTACGTATCCTCTGGATACTTGAAATTAGAAATGTAAAACCTGAGCAACATTATTTGAATATTCTTATTACAAATTAATTTTTGGAGTTTCTACAACACGCTCATGTCGATTAATACAATAGGTACATTTATAGATTCCAGAGAAAATAGGAATGATATGAAAACAGTCTAATTCTAAATTAATAAACCAATACTATATAAAATATCGAAAATTCAAATGCAAGAAAACGATTAGAAGTCCGATGCAGACATGACTTTTTCAATACGAGTTATATCCGCTGATTAAAGCAGTTTTTTCGTCAATTTATATGCCTCATATAAAACTTCTTTACCAAATATTTAACAACCTTTTCCTACGACCCCCATAACCATAGGACCGAACAAATTTTTCCAAAGTACACAATACCCTCGCAACAAATTAATTCCAATCGCCGTATAAAAAACTTTCCTTACCCATAAACCCGACCTCTCCCGCCCAAAACTCTTTTTACCCTCGTACGATTTTATCTCGAAGCTCGTTTATACACTTGGATAATCGGCAGTGTAAAATCAATTCCCCGAAAGAAGCTAATATTTGAGTAACGAGAGAGAGAACGCGATGGTGTAGTCTCCGGTAGTAAGGTATTCGTTCGACAGTACGACAACTCGTCCGAGAGGAATCGACGTCGTTAGGACACACCGACGTGGCACAATGGTACGAAGAAGTTCGCTCGCTTGCCTCGGAACTGAGGTGACGAAGAAGAAGAAAATGAGGAGGAGGGGGAGGATGAGGAGGAGGTGCGAGGTTAAGACGTAGAAGCTGTAGTATAGTACTAGTCTGTTACTACTACGAACTACCTGACGGTGCGAAGCAAAGTGCGGCTGCTTAACTCCCCGTTACACAGCGACGAAAACGAAGGGTTAGGGGTAAATGCATTTCATTCCCTGTTTATCTTGCGCACTTCATCGCGTGCACGCAAGTAAGAGAGAGTGAGAGAATCTACGTTGAGGTTGTCGACTCTCTCTTCCTCTCTCTTTTACCGGATAGAGTGTATCGTTGAAAGGAGACGCAATGCTGAATTTACTCTCTATCTTTATATCCTTTACTCTAGAAAACTCCGTAAACATACGTTATTCCTTATCCCCTACGTTTACGAGTAGCTAGCTCCGTCTCACTCTTTCCCTGTTAGTTCCATGATTTTTTTCTTCATATCGTCTGGGCTTCTTCTTTATTTTTATTCGTTATGATTATGGCCGACTTGCCTGTCAAATTCTGGGTACAACAGTTGAGCGCGTTCTATTATCGGCCGTTTCGGCAATGACGTAGCGTCAATTTTTTTAAGACATCGTTCGATTTGAATGCGGATAGCTTCATTGAGCAATTTAAAAGATGATTTTGTCCAATTTAGAAAAGGTCTGGGTAATAAATATAATACATGTTTGAGATATTGAAGGTATATTGGCTGTAGTAATGTAGTTTGTAAAGGAGTACGTGATTGTCACGCGTAAACGCCATTAACAATGACTATTATCATTATATAGGAATAATACCTTAGTACAGGTTAAAAATAAAAAGAATTTTTTTGAAAACATCGTTGTACTCAAGTAACGTAAATATGTTATCATTTCGAAACATACGCTAAAAGGGTTTATAAACCTTCACAAAATCAACAAAATAACGTCATTATTGAACTCCACTGGCGAGCGAAGAGAATCGTTCCAGTAAACCAGAGAGGATCACCAGCGTCCGTCCCCTTGTGTCTAAACCAACAACAAGCACCAGTAGCAATAGCAGTAGCAGCAGGCGGTAATCAACCTGGGGACGCATAGTTGTCCATTTTAATCGATCATCGTGAAAGCGACTTCTGACAACTAAATACGAGTAAGACGTGGTGCGGCGACCGGGGGACGTTTACTCGGAAACCGAAAACTTATACGCTCGGAATACCCGATGCCGCTGGGACAGACCACCACTGCTAGTCGTGCGTCTGATCTATATCTTCTACTCTGGTCTCTGTCAGTGAGAGTGCTTCACTCGTGAAAACAGGACAAAAAAAGCGAAAGGAGAGAACGTCGCGCTAAATGGGATAAGAAGAAGAAGAAGAAGAAGAAGAAGAAGAAGAAGAAGAAGAAGCGGAAAAAGAGGAATAGAAACGACGCGGTTTACGGTCTCCTTTTTTATCCTTTTTTTCCTGTTCTTCGAATAAAATTTTAGCGTCCTGATGAGGGTTGATAAAGATGGTCTTGGTGTTTGTAGGGCTGCGCACGTAGGTGAAATTTCCGCTGGCACGCGTGACGAAATTTACATATATACATCCCTGGGAAAGAGTAAATTTTTAGAAGCTAAGGAGACAGACTATGTACGTGGAAAAGAATTAAATAATTCTAACTCTCTTAGTACTTACATCGTGTCCCGAAAAGGGAGGAAAAATTTTACGGACAAATTCAATAGGAAGAAGAGTGTAATAAGTCTTTACCTTGACACCTAAAGCGTTCTTCGGCCTCTCTCTCTCTCTTTCTTTCTCTCTCTCTATCCACCTTGGTGCAACGCAAACTACATTTCCTTCGTGGGTAGAGGGAAAATACTCGTGGGACGCGTGGCAAACTCAACTGCTCTTACATGCAAAGCCGCATTTTCAAACGATTTGTCTGGATGCCCTGATGCCTTCCTAAGGTTCTCTCTTACTCTCTCACTCTTCTCTTAGCGTTATTTATTTCTTTCTCCCCACTCCTCGTCCGCTGAATGGTAATACGTTTTTCAAGTGCGTGCGCGTCTCAGTGCACGGGGAAGCGTATTTTTCGTAGTATATGAGGCAACTGTGGGATTGCACACGGAAAAAAGTGGATTCTAAGGGAAGCAGGTACAAGATGAATGTAGCCAGAATGGACTTATGTGAATGAAGAGAAAATCTATCTACTGCGAATAGACGTGTGAGGTTCACTTGCGACGATCAATTTCATTCTTTAAATGATAATTCTTTTCTCTTTTATCAGACAAATTCAGATAAGAGGGTTTTTGGAAAAAGTAACTTGAAAATGTTCCCAAGTCTGCGCTGTCTGCACTAAATAAAAGTCCAATTGTTTAAAGTAGGTAGAGATAAAACATTCGAAAGATAAGAACCAAGGGTAAATTTCCCTTGCTTTTGAAATATATATCCTTACAGTTTCATTCAGTTTTTGTCAACGGCAAGGAAAAGAATCTCCCAAAAGAAATTTTGGCAATCGAGCCCGACTATACACACATGTTATTAATGTCGATGGGCAATTTCAAAAGGTTAAAGTATCGTCCTTCTTTTTCATTAATTCCATATAATTCATACACACAGTCGGTACTCAAAACGCACGTCTCACCCCTTCACCTCCTTATTAATGGCGCACTTATCGTTTAACGCGACGATTTGTCCGGGTTGGTATCGCCTGTATAAATCTCAGCGAATGAAACGGAAATAATTTAGCAAAGGGAATGCACGCGAGGCCGAAACATTTTTCCTCGAGGTGGCAGACTGCCTGCTCGCGAGATGAAAAGTTTTAAGAGACGGTCACAGGCACAAAGAGAGAGAGAGAGAGAGAGAGAGAGAGAGAGAGAGAGAGAGAGAGAGCAGAGACATTTTTCTCATTTGTGCTTTTTCAAGCGCGAGCCTCAAATTATTAAGAGCACTTTCTTATTTAAGTGGCAGGATTCTTAATGTCCTCCCACGACCCTTTTATTCTCTACATTTTACAGTATTATATATATATATACAGTTATATTTATATATAATTAGTTGGCGAAAATGCGGATGCATATTCATTTTGTTCCCGCGTGATAAAAAGCCGCACGTAAAAAAATGGAGCTTGCGGAATAGCGCGCGTTGCTTCTCATTCGAAAATTTACTTTCCTTAAATGCACGCTGTAATTAATTACTTTTTCTGAGACTATATATACTTGTACGTTTACAGACGCGTCGGAAGGGATACACAGCTTTTTATTAGCGGGCAAAAGTCTTTTCTCAACTTTGATTTTCTTTCTTTCTTTCTGTTTTTTTTTCGAAAAACTTTCCGCTTTATACAGCGCTTTACTTCCTCGTACATACTCGTTCTTTATTTTTTTTTAAATTAGAGCAATGCCTTTTCGCCGGTGTACCCGAATAGGAATAGACGTAATTATCGCTTCAAGAGATTGATTAAACTTAACGAGTGTAAGCAATTTCACAACTTTTTTCTACCTCTTCTTCACTCTTTCTCTGAATCCCTTGCCGCCATCTTTGCATTTACTTGGCTACGGGTACGAAGGGGAGATAAGCGCAAATGGAAGGGAAGAAAATATCGACTGGGAAAAGTTCAAGGGTTATTCAAGAAGTTGTTGTTGTAAACTTGAAAAAGCACTCAGTCGTGGCTCCTTTCCTTCGCCGTCTCACCTCTTGCTATATAGGCATTCCCCTTTAATCTGTCCCCAGCCTTAAGATTGTTTTTTAACAGGCAATTAATTTAAAGTTAATCCATGCTCCACTGTGGTTATAATAACGCAACTAATTCAATTTTACGCGTTATACCTAGATTATAAAAAAACCATACTCCTCTTTATAAAAAGAAAGGTGAAGCGTAAAAATTCATCACCACCGGCTGCTAGTAAAGTCGTCTGCTAATCAGCGGTATAATGGCATCATCCAACGACGTTAAGAAAAGAAAAGCTGTTACTATCGTACTGTCGCAGCCGGTAAAAGTATTCCCGAAAGAATCGAATAAGGATTCTGTGACCAAGACAGACAGACAGACAAAAAAGGAGGATTATCGTACACCGGGCATCTGCGGAGCGAGGGACAGAAGCAAAATCGGTCTTTAGCCCGGAAAATACGATCGAGCGGTGGGTGGTAACACATACACATACGTAGAGAGGCTATTTCGATCGTATATGTGTACTGAGAGCTACATCGAGAATACTCGAGAGCCACTGGTCGGATTTGAGGTCTGTGGAGGCGCCGCGCAGTCGAACAAACGCCTTTCTCTCTCTCTCTCTTTCGTCCCACTCTCTTGTTCTATCATCCCGCTTGTTTCCTCTCCTCTGCTTCTTTTTTCTTTACAACTTCGACTACTGCTCTAGAACTCGCGCTGCAACTGCTCGTTATATTTGCCTCCCTACGTCGTCGTCGTTGTCCTGTTTTCTCCACTGTGATAGTATATATAGCAGTGGTAGTAACCCATGGTAAAATCTCGACTGGCGGAAAAACAATCGGCGGGTCGGATGTTGTAGAGGTGTAGTAAAAATTTTTAATTAGGTTAATAATGAGAAGAGAAGTTTACGTGCTGTTGGGTGTCGTTAAAGGGGGAGGAAGAGGAGGCAAGGAATGAGTTTTGAAGACTGCGTCTGCTGCAGCATTTTATTTCTGATAATGTGGCGCGAGGAAGTAGGTTGCGACAAATGAGGGTTTGTCCGGGAAAAATATTATTAATAAGCGCCGTTGACCTGATTCTCTAATGCGCATTTGGATTGGTGTATTTTGCAAACTTTTTGATACTTCTTTTGTATAAATCGCTCGAGATGTTCTTTGGACTATTCGTAATTATGAATATCATCACATTAGAAACAAGAATTTGTATTATATAACATTACATTTTTCAATATTGCATCTGATATAATTTAAATTATTTCATATTTAAGCGATTGCTATTGCAATAATATAATTTTCCTATTTCAGCCATGGCTATATTTGCTTCACAAAGTAGTAACATTAAATTTTCATCAAAGCACAAAGGGAATATCCACTATTTCGAAAATGTAATCGTATTGTAAGAGTAAGTGAATACATTCGTAAAAGCATAAAAATATGCTTATTACAGTTGATTTTTCGAATTGATCTGCAATCTTGGCAAAGTATATACTTTTTACGACTAGCTGTAAAATTACAAAATCAAAATGAAAAACAAAATAAAATGTAAAATGGATATGATAGGATGGAAGTGGGTGGGCGAAAGTTTGGAAATGGAAAACAATGGAGAACAGATAGAGAAGAAGCGCAGGGAAGAGAAGCGGTAAGATAGCGAAGGAGCTGGCAAGAGAAAGGAATGGTGGAGAGGGAGGGATATAGGAATGGATACACATGGAGAAAAGTAGAACGAGAAGCAGAGAACACCAGCGAGAAAGAGAGGGAGAGAGAGACAGAGAGAGAGAGAGAGAGAGAGAACGAGGTAGAGGAGAGCAACAGTCGGCCGTCTAAGTGGAGAGACAGAGAAAAGGAAAAGTTTCTCGGGTACCGGAACGACCGAACTTCCGGGACGCCAGAATTCCGCGTGTTTGTCCCCTCCCACCTTCCACCCGTCACTCGTTCTTCAAGGAGATAAAGAAGAGCAAAAAAATACGGAAATAAAAAGACGGAGCGTGGACGGTGCGGCTTCGTGAGAGAAAGTGCGTAATGAAGTTGAAAATTTCTATGAGGACATGGGGTCGAAAACACAAATCGCTTGATGAATCGAATCAATAGCCGCATTTGTCATCAATACCGGAATAAAAATATTTTCGTAATTTTCGCTGCTCGTTACGCGTACATACGCCATTCACATTTCCCGCATAAAAAATTTAATCAAAAACTTCGGTCCATTATTCACTCAGCGGCACTGACAACAGCAACAACAGCCGTGAAATAAAATGTACCATTCCTTTCAAATCCAACCGTTAAATCCTTTTGTTAATCAGAACTTTTCAAATCCAGCCGTATACGTATAGACGTATATGTATCACCCGGTCACCAATCATCTCCAATGAATATTAATTTCACGAGCAATCAATTTTTCAATGAAACCTCCAGCCGGCGTCGTCGGCATATTCATCACTCGTGGTCACCATCAAAAGCACATGCATACATGAAAAAAATTGCTCTGTTCGCTTTTTCACCCGCTGGCATATCACATACGCATAATACATAAATTATATACACCCGTCCCGTGGGCTATGTTCGGCTAACCTCTAATGGCTTAAATGACATCCTACGTGTGTGTCCCTTCGGAGAGAGGCCGCATGTGGCTGTCTCTCTCTCTCTCTCTCTCTCTGTGCGTAGCGTATATATACCGAACGCGAGGAAGATGGAGATTTACTGGACAACTATAGTGTGCATGTATACATATATATACATGTACTGGACGTGCGCTCGATTGAGCAACGCCAGGTTCCGCGTCCTGCGTGTTTTCGAGATGTCGCGCGTCACACGCCCTGTTTATCGAGTTTTCGTTTTGGGGGTAATGTTGCTGGGACGAGGTAAAATTAGTCGAGCGCGGTGTTTTAGTCTTTGGCCGAGTTTTATTCGAATTTTGGTGGATAATGGAAGAAAATGAGATAAAATTGAGAAGGAGTAAAGTTTTACATCCGTTGAAAATGTAAAAAAGTTGTTTTTTAATTACACAATGAAATTTTAATTACAAAATTTCATACGCAGGTATTTCTGGACTGTGACATTAAATTTTATTGTTTTAAAAATTTCCTTCTCATTGCAGAAAATTTTAATTAATAAAACGAGCATACCATCTTTATACGTGAACAAATAAGAAAGGATGTTAAACTATAGAGACGTTTTAAATAATTAAAATGCGGACATCAACGTTTAACTGAAAAGTCATATAGAAATACGAGAATTTTTATAATTGCAGTACCTAATCACAAGATCCAATAATAGATAATTTTTAAAAATAACAATCTATGGGATCTTTCGTGTTCACACTTTTCATTCACACCCGCGCATGTCGTTTCTTCGCGTGTACATTCCTCGGTGGGTCATTTATTTCCAACCGCTCGTGCTGGTAAATGTCGATAATGCCCTTTGGTTCGCCGCCGCCGCCGCTGCTGCCCTCGGGGGGATCGAGTTCTGATTAGTGATTTATAGCATCGCCTTGAAATTATTAATGTCCAGAATCGCGTCTTTATTAGGAGTGAAAAATGAAAAAGCTGTATGTCGGTTATAGAACGGAGCAAAGCGTTAGTTATGCAGAATTGAGTTAGCCCAATTTTTTAAGCGAATGCGGTCGAGAATTTCAGTGTAGAGAGGGGGAGAGAAGCTCGTTAAATAATAAGAGTTATTAATATAAAACTCGGGAACTTTTATTTACGAGTCGACTGCATAATGGACGAAGTGACGTAATTTTGTTCGGCTTTCTTCGTGTCTAATTATCTGATATTTTTATGAACTCTACGTAATATTTTATTCCGGAATTTTTACCGGTTTATTGAATCGTATTGGAAAGCCGTGTAAAATACGAAGAATATTGTACGAAAAATCGCTGTAAAGGTGAAAATTCTGAAGTTTTTCAAAATTCTATATGTGAATATATTTTTGTGAATGGTATTGTGACGTGAGAATATAATATTAATGTGCTCCATTGAAAATGAAATATAAAATTGACATGAATATAGCTCTTCGTTTGATAATAATTCGTACAAAAAAAATTTCGATGAAACTAAAAAATATTGCTTTTAAAATTGAACTTCTATGTATCATATAACATCCATTATCTAGAAAAATGTTCATTAAACATCATATACATTTGATATTCAACAACCTTATCCATCTGCAGCTCTTGAGTATACCTATATGACTTTCGCGCAAATAATGTGTCCCGATCGAGCTTCTGTATATCACGCCTGCAAAAAAAAACAGTTTTATTTTTGTCGCATAGACACTCACGTCAGCAACCTTCTTCCCCGAGTCAGGTGTAGCCGGATTAACCTCACTCTTGCCTCCCTCTTCCTTCCACCCTCTTCTTGTCGCACGTGCGGCCGCACTCATACATCAATTTTATGTAACTTCTTGCTCGCGCATTACATAATTTCGGTGGTATTGTCAGTCAGGGAGTTGCGGTAGTGTAAAAAGATGATTTAGCACCGATTGCAACCGGAAAGTTTGTCTTCGCGTGTGGTTGAGGGTTCAGCGAGGTGTGAGTGTATAACAATTGCATATTTTGGAAGAACGGGAGAGGAAATAGAAGAAAAAAAAAGTAAAGTACAATACTGTGGCTGCTAAACTGTTTCGGGGTATGCTGAGTGGCAAACTTTTCAGTGGTAATGTGGTTCCTTCAACTTTCTACTATAGAGGGAAACGAAGCGTCAATCTTTCCGCGCGAGACGGGAAGAATATTTCGCATGGATGTGGATTTGCTAGAAAAGAGACTGGAAGACTCGTTCTTGTATACGCTTGTGAAGTTCGACGTTTTTAAAGCTTTCAAAGTTTTTAGAATTTCACGCTGAATTTCTTATTTTCATCATTGAATTCGCGACGCTCAAATTTTTTTTAAATTATTTCGAAAATTTTATTAAATTTTCAATAATGATCAAAAGTTGATGCGAAAATAATTGAATTCCTCCGACAGCGTCAGACCGTTGATTTACATAACTTTGGACAGCCCATCAAGAGTCATTAATTTGTATATAGCTATATTACATACTCACACATCATACACGAGGGCGCGAAACAAATTGATTTTCAATTTCGAACTGCGTCGACGTTTATACGATGTATAAACGCTCGTCTTTCTCTCTCTCTCTCATCGTCAACTATATACGTTTTCGCCATTAATTGCGCTTCTCCTCTCGCCGCTAATTACGTGTTTGCCATCGTGCCGAATGAGCGTCGCTAGGGTGCGCGTGCAAACGAAATATATATATCTCGTCCCTTTCAGCTATTGATTGAAATTAGAGGACTCGGACTCTGAGAATTGACCCTTCTCTAAGTAGATTCGAGTTATATCCGTAGGGCGAACGAAAGGGAGAGGATAGAATATCAAGATCCATGTGAAACCTCCATATGTACATGTGTATGACGCGCGCTTGGAAGAGAGGAAATAGAGGAACGCATGTGTATGGAACGCGGCGAAGCGACAGGAGATAGCGTGTGGAGAACATATGCTGGGCTGGGATGGAGAAGGAGGAGAAGAAGGAGGGGATAACCATAAACGCTTTCCAGCATCCCGAGCATCTCGCGCCCGAGCGAACGCTGGATTAGTATATATATCGGTCGCGATACCACCGCCATTCCAGCTCAACGACTATGAGGGAGCAAGAGAGAGAGAGATCAAGAGTTCGAGAGTTCTAGAGCGCAAGGATCTTACTAATAAAAGAGTAGGTAGTATACGCGTGTAGAGTCAAGGCGGCCGGATCGTTTGCCGATAAGACGTTTGCGAGGGGTTCGAGTGAGTGTGTTCGTGCGGAATGTCGTGTGCTCTCGTGCTCGGTGGCGTTATGATTTTGTTAATGGAGGGGGCAAAGATAATGAGAAGTTTAATAGATTATTTGGAAAGGAGTTTAAAGGGGAGGAGACGTTGTTTGTTGATGTTATCGGTTGTCTTGGCTGTAGGGAAGTTTGAACTTTCGCGGGTGGGTTTCGCGCATGCGTTATATAGTGTCAGCTGTTTCTTGGAGACTTGGTCGATTGCATCGTTGTGATCATTTACTCTTTGCATTTAGATTGATTTTTATCTGTAGTGGGTGTATTTTATATAATATATGAGCATAATAACATTTAACTGTGAAATGAATTCTATATAATTAAAGATAATGGGAATTTTAATTGGTTGTGGGCTGCATTATAATGAAGTTTTGTGTTTGTTGATGTAGTCGGATCGGTTATCTTAAGTTGGGAATTTGAAACTTTGGCGGGTGATTTCCGCGCATGCGCAATGTTATCTAACAATATTATCGTATCAGCATTTTTAAATCATTTTTGTCACTCATTTTTGTCACCCACTTTTGTCAGCTCTGGGGTCTCGCAGGACTATTCAGTTTGAGCCGCTTTTTTTGAGTTTAATATTAATGATATTGTCACCGGCATTTCATGTGCCAATGTTCTTATGGATGTTGATGATTTGAAAATGTTTACTGCTGCACATTTACCCGAGGGCGTTCATAAGTTAGAATTAGATCTAGACTTACGTTTTTGATAGGCAATAGAAAATTGACTCCCGTTAAATATTGCAAAATATAATGCCACCTGTTTTTACAGAATTAGATCATCTTATATGTTTTCAATAATTCGATTAATATTGATTAACTGACTCGAGTCAACGTAAAAAATGATCGTGGTGTTCTGTCAAATTAAGCGGTTACGTTTGTGTCCTTACATTGTGTCGGTTGTATCTATAGGTCTAATAAACAGCTGGGATTTCTCAAGAGATGCACTAGCGGTTTCACTGATGCATTATCCATTATATATTTCTATAACGCTATTCTTTTGCTCCATTTGTTGCCTATAAATTGGAATCTACTCAATATAAATTCTTGAGATATGTGTTTTACAAATTGAATACGCCTATGAGCATATTGGACAATGACTGTAGCTACATTACGTCACAATATTAACATTTTAAATTATTCAGAAATTATTTGCGTTATCCTTAATTTGTAAGTAACTCCTTTCAAAATTGTCATCTACGTTACTATTTGTCAAATTTTAGACCATTTCGTGAAGAAACGCACCATTCAAATTATGGATTTTATTCCACTCTTAACCGTCTGAAGAGGT